>JAQFVV010013845.1:0-68921 GCA_028023455.1 Epiperipatus broadwayi
GTGATGATCGCAGTATGTGCGATCATCACAATATATATTTAAATTTATAAAAAAGATGTTATTTACTTTATGAAATTTACAATTATTCAGCATTATCTTTCAATAAACACATACACATATGTAATTTGGTTAAACAGGATCTTAATTAATTCAACTTCATATAAATCTCACCAACTAATCTGATATGCATAACCAATTATGTAACTAATACAATAGAGAAGTATACTTTATAATATAACTTATTTTCATAATGAATAACTAGAGGTCAGGACAATATACAGAAAATCTAAATACAAAACATTCAGAGAAATCCGAAATCCTTTTTTTAAACTATGTTAAACCTTAACATCAGTGATCACAACGCAGAATAAACTTCAAGCTTATATATAAAAAATATTTTATTTTAAAGTGTAAAAAATGAAAATACATAATTATTAAATGTTATGCTCCTTATAGGCAATAAGCACACATAAACTTATACTGTGAATAAACAGGAATTACAGTCACTTCCATCTCTGATAAATATTAAAATGCAATTATTTATAATAATAGCATAAGGTTTGGGTCTATAAAGTATTCATTATATAATTGTTTATGGTATATGCATATTTAATTCAATATGTAAAATTTTCATAAAATAGATCTAATTAAGCTTCTGCCAGATTAGAATATATTTATGCATATATTTTTTAATTGTGTAAAAGATACTATAATAATAATTGAGAATTTCATAAAGGAAACAGCACCTTTTGCATATATATATATTATAACCTGCTTTTCTTTTTTAAATTTAATAATGCACAAATAACGATGTGTTTCTATTTTTAAATTTAAGTTTGCAATCGCAAACCCCTACCCTATTACAAACAGATCTTTTTAGCATGAATAAACAAAAATAAAATACAATACATTTTGAAGAGATTACGTTTTAACTTTAGATCAGAGTTTTAAAATTGCAAAGTTTATAAAAGACACAGAAAGTTCAGGTTTATTCAGGAAAGAAAGTTTATAATTCATTTTTTTAGACAAAAATAAAGTCCGAAAGATTTTAAGCTTAAGAGAGTTTATATTTAAGTTGATCATTTATAAATTTATACCTCTTTTTGGTCCTGTGCTTATTCCTTCATGACGGAGATCTAATTTACGTGAGGGCCCTTTTCTTGCGGACGATGACAATTTATGAAGCTTTGTGAAGACGGTTCCAGTGGTTCGATCCTGGGATCTGTGAAAAGGAAAGCTACCTTCGGCCGGCCGCACCGAAGGAAGCCCGTTGACGCTGACTACATTCTTAGTGACGGTGACAATAGCTTTTTTAAAAAATTTCTGCTTTCAACAAAAACAATTGAATTTAAAATTTTAATTTTCTGATTCTCTCCAACCAACTCATTATTGTTTTGGATTTCTTTTTATAGTCCTCAGGTACCTTATCTCTGGAATGCAGGATTCATCAAACATATTTCATGTCTGTATTCCATTGGTTTATTTGGTTTGTGTCCAAGGTAAGATTTTGGGTTTTCCACTGAGGTCTGTGTCTATCTCTGGGCAGGAACTTTTATCTATTTCGTAATCATTTCTTTAATTGTGACTTTGCCTTAAGGATCGTTTGTAATTTTTTTTTTATAATTAAAAAAATCTTCGCTATTATTAAAATCAAAAGGTTTTTTATTATATATTTTATTTAAAGATTAGAATCTTTGCTTCGATACTATAATTTATTTATTTTTTTAAAGCTTATTTTAATATTTCAATCAATCTAACATATTAATAAATTAATAATTCATTATTTGTGCATTTTGACAGTTTGTTTTTCATTCTGTATTAGATAAAAAAAGTTACTATTAAATTTGAATGTAAGCATATATTTATCCCGTTACAATATATATATATATCAATAAGATTTAACCAAATAGAATATAATAATTATATACTTCTCATTGATTATAAAAAGAATAACATTTAATCTTTCATATTTTAAAATAAAGCAAATAAAATTGGTGTAATATAATAAGATTCAAACCATTCTGATTTGTGATTAGTGAAGTTAGAGCTTGGTAAAACTGATGGAGTTCTCCTGAGAACAGTTCTATTATATATATATCATCTTATATCTTAATTTTCACAATGAGTTTAAAAAAATACAATTGTTCATAATAATATTATCAGGTAGAGATAGTTTAGTATTGTATTAATTATATAATTGGTAACATTAAGTTAGTAAATTTCATACATACTTGCCTGTACAAATAGTAGCGGCCATTTTCTTGAAGCATTTTATGATCACAGAAACTGAATGTGCATTAAGAAACTATTATTTAAAAATGATAACAAGGCAAAAAGGTAATGATTTGTACAAATTGTCTTAAACCTAAAAAAACTTGTAAAATGTTTCTTTTTTTAACTTTGTACTGATTTTTGAATCTATACAAACGCACCCACACCTTACTTGCAATAAATAAATTGGTGCACTCTTTCTGTGAATCTTTCACTAAAGTTTTCTATAAATTCATTGTTATTTTTATACAAAACTGATCTACAATAAAGTCAATCTTTTTACACAATGGGATTTTATCTCCTAGAACATTTTTTTTTTTGTTTGCTTACATTCTTCATTCACAAAAATTTAAAACTTTTTCTATCTTTATTAAATATTTATGTATACTGAAGTTGGAATTTTAGCAGCTTCAGGAGCACTAGTAATTAATCCTAGCACATTTTTTTTAATATTTTGTGAAACGAATAACAAATAGCTTTAACATACAACTTTTTTCTTCCAAAAATTAAATCACTGTCATTTTATCATATAAATGATATACATTGTGGGATCTTCTAAGCTTATCATTGCTATTGCTATTAATTTTTCACTTCAGGGACATTTAAAATAAATTTTTTACTTCTTAATTCACAGCAGCAAATGACTGCCATTCCATTGCATAAAACAAGAGATAGATACACATGAAATTTATGAATTTCTATTTTTTTAATTTTTTGAGAGCAGACATTTAGTGCTATTATTGTTTTCTTTCCATTATTAAATATATCTAACTAATTCTGTGTGTGTATGACAGATAATTGTGAAATATATTTGCCACTTATTGTAGCACTAAGCATTTTTAAACTATAGAATTCAAACCTGAGATATTTGAACTGCAGTATTTGAACTCTCATAGTGAACTGTATTATATTGTAAATAAACATTGTTTTATTGATTGTTAGACTTGTTTCAGGATATTAGCTGAGAATTTCCTGATTTCCACCATCTAGAGACAATTTTAAATAAATGAGTGATGGTACAGCTGTATTAGGCATTTATACATGGTATGATCTCCGATTCTCATTTTCTAAGGTATATATCTAATGGCATTCTCTGGTGGTGTATATTACTGTGGCTGCTGTCCAATACAATAGATATAATTGCAAGATTAGTTATTTAATTTAATGCAAATACTCTAACAACTTATCAGACTGTTGAAAAAGTGGAAGACTTTTAAGTAAATGTGTAGAATACATTTGAATAGATTGAATCACATGGTAAAGATATCAAGGGAGATTTTAATGCAAGAATTTAAAAATATTTAAGAAATAAAACTACTATAGATATAACTGAAGCTTGTAGAGAAAAAAATTTTAAGATCTGTTTTTGAGAAACATTTTAAAATAAAATGATAACGAATGCATTGAAATCAAAAAGTAGTATATTTTGTTTGTACTTCTGAATAATAAAAAATAAATTTAATAAAAAATATATCACCAATTAATGAAATTTAAGAATGAAATTTAAGATACATGTTAATGCTAAGTTAAAGTAACAAAAATTATCTCTAACCTTTCAAAATATTTTTGCCAATGAATTTAAACTAAAACTTATAAATTATCTTAAAATGATAATTCAGATTATTGAATAAGATCAATAAAAAGATAAAAATACTTTACATCTACAAAGATATCTAAAACAAAACAGTAATTCAACAATACATTTTGCACTGAGATAATGCACATTACAAAAAAAAGAATATAAAAATAATTTTAAATGATCCATTTAAAAAAAATGAATATGTAAAATTCTGTTAAGGTTTTCAGAAAAGTATTAACTATGACCAAAAGAAGAAGAAAAAACTGAAAAGACAAAGAAGAAAAAGATGAACAAATTAGCCATGCAATAATAACACCAAATTAAATGTGTATTTTCTAAATGAAGAATAAGCAATTATCTCTATGATGAATGAAAAATTCTAGAAAATGATAAAAATAATTGTAGATATTAAGTGAAAAATACAAACATTATCGGAAAAATTGTACAACAAATAATGATAACGAATAAAAGTGATATTGTTTTTTTTTTTAAAAAAAAGTAACAAAAGAGATATTAGAAATTACACAACTATCAATTATATATATATTGATTAAGATCAGTCACTACTTTGTCCAATTCTAGCATATTTCAATAACAGTCTATTTATTTTTCTATTAAATTTAAAACTGAATATGAGTAAACAATATTTTATGAAAGCTTAATATTTTAAAAAAAGTAATAAAACATATTTTAAATAAACAATTTTTTTTAATATATTTACTTTAAAAAAAAACTAGGGAAAAAAAAATTAATAAACTATAATGTGTTTTTTTTTAATACTATAATAAACGATATATATATAAGATCACATATTATAAATAAGTCCATTGATAATATAAACCTTTATAGAAAACAATTACTAAATTAAATATTTATTTCAGAATGTAATAATATTATTATTATTATTTTAAAGTGAGAGTGATAAATATTAGTTGTCTATGTGCTTTTTAATATTCTAAAAAAAAATAATAATAATTTTACATTACTTAAAATATAAAAGAAAAGAATGTTCATATTTATTATTTTAATTGCTAACAAATATTTCTTAGATAAAACTAATGATAGACTGTAAATAAATATAACTGCATAATATCAAAGTTAGGATGTTAGTTATGGAATAAATTGTTAATAGTTTATAAGTAAATATGTCATATATTAGTTTGCTAATTATTTAATCTATGTATTAGATGATGATAAATTTCCATGAATGTGGTTAATAAAAGTCTATAAATACATCTATTTAAACATTGCCAATTATATAATAATAAAGTAATTTATATAATTATATATCCAGCAGATTCATTTATATTGGGCACTAGAGCAAAATTCTGACTGTTAAGTCTCAAGTTATTCAATACTAGACATCTCTTCTTATCAGATTTATGTCTAAACTAAAGTAAAAAGTATGTGACTGCAGTGATATAATGAATAATTAAATGCATGGAACAATGAACAAAAATTGCTAAGAGTTTCCAAAAATATAAAATTTAATTAACATAAACATATAAACTCATTCACAAAACTTGAAGCATCAGACATTATCAAGAGGACAAACATTAATACTTTAAATATATATATATTTGTGTTTATGATTTAGCTATAAATATTAAATTCTAGAATAAATTAAGAAAGTGACAAATAATGATCATGAGGTAGTTGTAAGAATCCATTGCTTTAAATAATGGCACTGACTTTATCATTATTTAAAAAATTGAAATGGTGAAAAATTTTAAGTAGCAGCATAAAAAACATTTTCAATATATATATATATATTGTAACGGACGGTCTACTATGCCTGGATTCGCACTTGTCCACACACCAGATGTAATGGATGCGAAAATAACTTGTGGACTGTGATACAATGCAGATGTAGCAATCTAGAGACTATGACTCAATGTACCCTAATTTATTGCTCCTGATGACACAGTCTGCAGAGACCTACCAGGCTTGGAAGGGGAAAAAGTTGCATCTAACTACGGTTGGGTTTTGGGTATTTGTGTAGAATGGTAATGAAAACCTGATGAAATGCTTAACCAATGATTGCACGCACTTTAATTGACTAGCTCTATCCCTATTTAATAACATCAAATGCAATTTAGGTTAGTTCATCCACTTTCATCCCTTTCCAATTCTGTATACCCTAATATTTGAGCCCAGAAAGAATATTGCTTTCGACTCCCTTAACAGGTATGAACAGATACACACAGCAACTCCTGCACCTATATATAGGTTACATTTAGCATTTACTATATTTGTTTTAATCTACAACTTTTATATGATAAGAAAAATAGATGTGTGTGCATGCATAATTGTTTGTAAACTGTGGAATGTCAGGACAACTCAATAAACTAGAGACCGGAATAATATAAACTCTTAAACATTTATTGACAATGATAAATAACATTAACATAAAGTATAATAACAATAGGAATGATAAATATATATATATACGTCACATGTGAAGCTGTGCATACATATATATAAATATGCTGGCTTCACCATTCACTGTGGCCTAACTAAGACCCTAAGTCCAACCACAGTGAATGTATATTTCTTTTTCAAAATAAATTTATCGTTTTCTCAAATAGTTGCCTAAATTAAAGAAGGAATTGTGTTAAAGAGAAAAGATTTAATAAAATAAAATATAGAAAGTTAAAATTAGATTTGCAACTATTTTTAAAATATATGTTGGAAGAATTCAACAAGATAAATTTTCTTAATTAAATAGAATCCATTAGGAAAAGGAATTTAATTAGTAAAACATTTTTCTGAATCAGATAAAAATAGATAACAGGAAAAATTTGAAACAACGGGCATGATTCGCTACTAATTAGCAGATTAAAAACATAATGGAAAAAGGGTATAAATAAAGAACTTTTCTTTTGTTCTTGGTCTTATGCTTGCTGGTAACCTGTGCTGAAGGTCAGAGAGAAATCTTAAGAATTTGTTGGAAGAAATTTTGCTGAAAGATTGGACAATATAGCGAACTCTTGCTTGCTGTACTTACTTCAAGCTGCACTCTATTCTTTCAGCATATAAATAAAAGAATCCAGAAATGTGTTGCTCTGCAAAAATGCAGGGGTAACTTCTTTGCCTTCGCTCTCCTGAGCTGTTCCTGATGCAGGAGTCGTAATCATGTAAGCCAGCCAGAGAACTAACGTATCTGCCCTGTATCCGTGAAAATCTGCCCTCAAAAACATGGAAAAACAAATTTGAAGAAACGAGAAGACCTGCGGGGAAACATCAAATGAACTCATTTTGACCCACCCATCTAGTTACCGGTAACATTCCCATAAATTATTAAAATATCTTTGTAATTAGCAAATTCAATCTATATTTATGCTTTTCTATATATATATGTTTTTTTTTAATCTATGTATTCGAGTCTTGTGAAATTATATTTCATTAATTGCTTTCTTTTTTTTTTTTAAATACTAGGTGGAGATAATTCTTATTAATTTAATTGAAAAATGCTTCGTTTAACTTTCCGCCATTATACTCCTGTAATTAAGTTATTTATTTTATATAAATATTTATTTAGAAAGAAAAGGAAGCAAATCATAGAAAGTGCAAAACTCTATTTTAAAATCAAGATTTAAATTGCTAAATATTTTATTATAAAACTTTCCAAACTTTATTTTTTGATTTGTTTATATATATATAAAAGAAAGATCCTTGTCAAATGCCTGTATATTTTAGTCAATGAAGGATTACAAATTTAAAGTTATATTTTAAAGAGCGTGAAATAAAACGTTCGCATTTATATTTAGTAATAAGAGAGAGTACATTTTGACAATATGTAAAAAAAATTATTAAATAGCATTGATTCTGGAGTGTGCTGGTTAAACTTCAACTAAATCAATAAAATATCCGCCTTCTTGTTTTAGTGATCTGAATTTTATAAAAGGTAAAGTTACTATTTTTCTGCGGATTTTCAGTGATAGTTGAGCTTTCCTAATATATTTATATTTTGCAGAGGGTTTCTTTTTAAATTTAAAGGTCGTTGACCATATTTATATGGCATCGTGCCTCCGGTGATCTACTGGGTCGCTCAGCATATATTACAGTGCTTCTTTTGCCAAGTTTGCTTAGGTTAACATACCTACATTCGGACCTTCTGAAAAACAAATAAATTGTTCTGGATCTCATGTCAATTTCAGTCCTTTCAATGTATGTAACTGGACATAAGCAACAAAAACTCCGATCCTGAATCTGGGTCATGCGTTTAGCGAACGGGTTCCATTTTTCTCTTTAACCTAGTTTAGAGACGGAGAGCTATCCGGTCTGGTGTTAACCTCTTGGTAACTGTTATGTCTCGAGCCTCACAGCCCACTATATGCTATCGCCTTTGTGCATGGTTTTGTATATTTATATTTATTAGGAAATCTTTCTCAAAATCTCATAGAACTGTTTCAATTATGGCTGAAAGTTCTCGCTGAGGTCACTTTATCATTCTTCTTAAATCATAATTAGGGTTGTGATTTAAACCTGTCCAAAGTGTTTAGTTGAGTTTGACCACCTATTTATTTCTGTTCTCCAACCACAGAGTTAATGAATCATGTCTCTCTCTCTTGATTTCTTTTACGTAACACTTCCATTGGCTGGAATATTTTAAAGAAGAAATTATAACGTAAAAATTTTGTCTGTTCTTATCATTACGATCAATGGATCTTTCATATATGTCTATCCGGTTGCAGTGAAAATAGCCTGCGACACTATTAATAAAGCATTGTGTGAATTATTTTAATGTCAATAATAAAAGTTTCTGTTTTCTTTCATTCACTATAAATAAAACCACTTAGTATTGTTTTCTTTTGTGACATACGTATGTACATCTGATCATTATATATATAAAAATTCCTTTTCGTGGTCTCTTCTCTCCCTGACCACTGGGCATACATTAAGATTAAATTCTAGTGAGGTTTGGGGAGTAAGTCGCTTAGTAGCAATCTAGAGGAGATGAGGTTCGAACCCCTTCTATCTACATCTCTAGGTTAGGTTAAAGCAGCTCTACTTTTCTTACCGTTACACATGTGAACTTCTACCATTCTATTAACCAATAATTCTCCAGATCCATCCCTTTTACCCCATGGTAGAAATTCATCTATATCATTCATTCTTTTCAAATCATGAACTATATAGAAAAATAAACATTAATAATTTAAAATGATTGAGATGCTGGCTAGCTAAATTATATATTTAATGATTTTCACAATCTATTTAATTTAAGTTCCCCCCAATTTATATATATGATAGGTATAGAAATTAATACTAGTTGATTAGTCAATCATACTGGAAAAATATATATACAGGGTTAATCAACAAAATAAAACATATACAATGTATTCTGTATCAAGTGTTGCAATTTAATGTATAAAAATAAATGTAGAGAATCTTACCTTACTATTTACATGGATAACCTGATGTGAAGCAGGCGGGTTGACCTAGATTTTATTTACAATAAAATAGAAAAATTTCTAAGTGAATTATCCCCCCCCCTTCTTCTTTGCTAGTTCTGAAAAATGAGGTTTCTAGCATCAGAGTGTGAAAATACAACACAGATAATAAAAATAAAAAAAAATTTACAACATTAATTTCTTGATTGAAATTGTAGTTGAAATAAAGTTCATAAAATTCATCCTAATAGAAGTAGTAATTGATATTTAGGCAAGTTATTCTCCAAAAGCAGTTTGACTCAGCAAATCATTTTCCTTGGAAAGGATAGATAGGTACAATGGTGTCTCCTGTAGTTGTGTGTGGTAAATACCCTGATCCTTAACTGATTCACCTTTAAATATTCCAATGCTTGTTTACTTTGGACTGCAGGCATCCTCTTGTGTGTTTTACAATAAAGTAGAATAAAATTAGAGGTTTTATACAACTGTTAGGAAATAACATGATGCACAATAACATGTTTTGCTTTAGCCCATATTCATCTTAAAGTACCATTCAATAATTATTTGTAATCATAAATTTATGTTAGATAATATAGAAGCACTTTACATATATATGTATTAAAAGAATTATTTCATTTTTGCTTCCTATTTTCAGCAGACTTAATTTTTGTTTTTCTTTTTGAAAAGATTTAACATATTAAAAATTATTCCAACAACTTTCAAAACATGATTTAATTATCTCAAAATTTATAAATTATTCTTACTTTTCTTTCCCACTTTCTTTCTTCTGAATTTGGCAAAATTTAAGTTAGACTATTTGACTTTAAAAATTTCTATGATTCAAATAAAAGAAGAAACAAAACTCCATTTTAGCATTTGAAATTTTAATTTAACTGCTGTATATTGTTTTGTTTTTTTTAGCTGTATATTGTTATAGCTGGAATATTATTGACAAGAAGAACGATTTGTAAAAAGTTTCTGTTTTTATACAGTTCATGCGTAGATCTCCTGAAACGCTTAGATTTTTAACTGTCTATTGTTTAAATACATTTCATTTATAACAGATAAAAAATAGAATAATAAAATCAGTTTTATTTTCACACAGGGCCACCTAACTTGACCTCTTTGACTATAAATTAATATTCAATTTTAAAATTTAAAAAATATATACATCACAGTTTATTAATCAAATAGTGTATACATATACAATATTATTTTCTAAAATATTGGTTGTATTAAATTTATTACAAAATAATAATTTATTGTGTGTTCCCTAATTCACTGTAAATAAATATACGTGTTATACATGTATATATGTTTTTAAAAATAAACTAACAATCTCTCCAATATTAATGCAAGTTCCAAATGGATTGGGTTCAATAAGTAGGCCAATCTTGTTAGGAATATTTGCATTGTAAGCCACCCTTTACAATATATATTAGAACATTTATTTTAAGCTTTAAAAAAACAATAACTCATAATTATTTTTGTTTTCTTTTGGGATGAATTGCTATTTGAAAATTACTGTGTATGTTTTTAAAAACCATTAAATAGAATTTTGTAACATAAGAAATTGGATCTTGTACTTTTATATATATATATATTGCTTGCTATGAATACAGTCATACTCTATTATCTGATCAATTGATTAATACTTCCATCCTGTATAGTTTAGTAAAGTTGTAGAGTAGTGGACCCCAAAACTGAAGAATCAGCTGAAAAATTATTATTTAGAAAAAAAATTCAGCCTAGATTACATGACTATAAGATTACATCTTTTTTTTTTTTACTTCCAACTGCATAAAAATGTCAAAGCATTAATAGCACAATGAAACTTCTATAGTATTTCTATTTAACTTCTCTCTATTATAATTTTAATTGCATCAAATTTTAAGGATTGATAATTGCATTTCATTGCTAACTAATTACGCTATTATTCTTTTGTAATGTTTTTGCAAATGATATTAAGATGAAAGAAAAAAAAAATTTCTTGCTTTTAATTCTTCCTTAGAGAATATTCTCATTCATTATTCTATTTGCATAATTAACAGCAATTTATATATATTTCTAAATTTACAACATTACTAAATTACTTTGCTCTTGATTAGATCAAAAGCTGTGTACAGTTTATTTATATATATGCGCAATATAAATCTTTAATAAAATTGTTTAATTTATAAAAATGATGAATATTCATATTTTTTTAAAAAAGAATAAAAGTGAAGTTGCATTAAACTACATACTGAAACAAATGTCATTTACTCATTTTTTTAGAAAAATTATAAATTTATAAAGTATTCACAGAAATATATATATTCAACAATACTCTATAATTCATTATATTAATAAGTTAAATTTACTTTATTGTTATAAAGAACTGATTATAATTATTTAAATGTAGTTGTGAAGACATTGGAAATTACATTTATCTTAAGTTCAGCACATTTGCTGAAACTAAATGAGTTAACTTACAAAAAGAGACAGTTATAGAATCTAAGATAAAGCTATAATTTAATTAAAATATTGGTAAAAAGATTCTTTAAACTATAGAGGAACAACTCTTAAACATAATAGCTCTTATAAAAATTATTGTATAATTTATTTAATTTGAACATGGATAATTCAAATTTTTGCTTCATTCAAGAGTTAAAATATTTTCATCATTATATTATAAATATAGTAATTAATATTTTTATTAATTTGAATGTTATAATATAGAAATTGTTATAGATCTTTCTTTTTCATCAAAGAATGATGAAATCAAACAATAATATTTAAAGCAGTATAAAGGATTTCTAGTTTACTATAATTCTATATAATAGATATCTCTATTTATGTTCACTGCTATAATTCTACTAAAGGCTTTTTTTTTTAAAAAATAAAATTAATTGGACATAATATTTTTTTACTGACTTTAATCAAATCAATGATTTTGTTAATTTTAAATTCTCTTTTAATTCAATGATTGGTTTCAACTAGTTTAAAAAGTTCATAGTATTTTTCTAAAAAAAGTTAACATATTTGCAAAATAAATAGAAACTTTACATGCATACAAATTTCATCCTTGAAATAATTAAGCAAAAATATAAAACATTTAGAGGAATAACAAACAAATAATAAAAATTTCAAAAACCGAATTTCTTGAAATAAAATGTAAGCATTTACATCCAATTACAGAAGAAATATTATTACTAAGAAACAGAGCAAAATAACATTCAGAAACTAACAACTTGGAAAAAGAAAAGATCTATATACAACAAACTTACATAAAAAATGATTAATTATCAGTTGTTATTAAAAAAGCCTTAAATACACAACAAAAAGCAATATTAAAAGACAAAACAATTACTGTAGTGGTATCCATACATATCAGAAATAACAGACATATTAGAGAAAATCTCAATCAATATAATATCTGAACAGCTTTTCAAAATTGTAGCACATATGAAGAATTCTAATCTCTGGAAAACCTAAACTTGAATTGCTGAAAAACAAAAACTGCATTTTATGAAATACCACATGGATGTGGAAGAATATACATAGGTGAAACCAGTTACCCAATGAAAAATGATTGAAAGAGCATAAACTGATGATTAGAAAAAATAGACATATCCAAAGTAGAAGACCATGTTCGTACTATGAACATATGTTTGATTGAGAAAATACAAAAATATTGGATAGAGAATAAAAAGCACAAAGAAGAAAATTAAAAGAAGCTGCTCACGTGGTAGTGATAAATAACCCTACAAGTTAACTTAGTACAATAATTCATAATGTCTGGAAGACATTAATTCATATATAAGTATATAAAATTTCTACTGATTGTTGCCTTTGGTCTAACAGAATTGCCTAGTTGATTAGGCATCATTTTAAATTCAATATTCATTAACCCTTTTCCTGCCTCTTACGAGGTCTCTCGTCGACAGCTGACGTCACTCTAATTCCATTAGTTTTAATGCTAGAATATTCGTTTGACAGTTATTGATTAGGTTTTTAAAAGTTCTGTAAGATGGTGCCCTCTTCCGAATTATTTTACAAGTAAAAAATCAAAAAAACCGCATTTAAAACTAAACAAAGAAAGAAGTTTGTTAGTGATTGACTGTCAGCCGGCTCTCAGCCGAAAAAGACATTCTGATTGGCTGGAAAAAACAAAGAAACCGCCTGATCAAAGAAAATAAAGAAAAACGCTGAGGTTTTCATTTCGAATATAATTTTAAAATATTAAAAGTATATAAAACAAAATTATTTTCGAAAAATATTGAAGATTTTAGTAAAAATATTTAAGATTTAGCAAAAAGAAATATTTACTTTTCTATAACGTAAAAGGCATTTAAGTCACAAACTCTTTGTTTATATGATGGCTTTTATGTTGCCGAAATTGAATATTTTATAATAAATAAATAGCAATTTATTTTTGAAAGAACTTTCATTCACTTTTATAACCTGACAATGTATTAATATACTTTTTATAAACGAATATAAAGTCAATATGATATTAAAAGTGAAAATATTTTGACAATTGACTTGTCTTCAGTTTGTGAGCTGGCCAATTAAAAGCTTTGATTTTTAGCTGACACAACCAATAATATAATTAGCAGTTAAAAGGTTAATCTAAAGATCCAGATTCAATTCCTATTGTAGTACTGTCACTCGTCAGGTTAGCAACACCTGAACAAGAGGAAATAATACCACTTAAAATGTTTTATTATATACTAACATGTGTGCTATTACTAAGAATTCAATCTATTTGAAAAGTTTAAATAAAGTTGAATTTTTCCAAAAACATTTAACATTTAATATAAGATAATAAAAATAATCTAACATTTCTCAGAAATGAATGTTATTTTTTAATACAATTATGAAAACTGTCTTAAAGAAAAATAAATGTCTTCATAGTTTACATATTTTATTATATAACTGCCATTTGTCTATTGAAACATGTCAATGCAGAAGTTTCCTTCCATATCATTCTGAAAGCAAGAACCATACTAATAAATATCTTAGATCAGCCAAAATATTTTAAAAGAAAAACCATTGATATTATTTTTAATAAACCTCAAAGATCCAATAAATAAGGTGGCAAGTAAAAGATGCTTATCTGACATAATGAAAATTGGCAATTCATGCTCAATTATATTCAATTTTAATATACATTGTCAGAAAATAATACATTCACTGAATGACAATTTTGTTTAGAGATTTAAGAAATGATTAGCAAAATATGTGACTTCAAGCTCCATATAATATATAATAATATTCTTTGGTTTATGAATATTTTTTAAAAATAAAAGCAATAAGTAAATGAATGAACAAATATTAAAAAAATAATAGATATTATTTTTGTTTTTATTTACTATAAAAAAACATTACCATACTCAAAAATGCCACAAGATGCAATATCATTCCTATTGATATTTCAACTTTTTAGATTTAATCCACATTCACATAAAACAGAAATCAAGATAAAATAAATTTCATTTTAAAAGCAGCCTGATAAATTATTTCATTACAAATAATTTTTAAAACATAAATTTACTACGTACATATATTATACAATATCCCAAAATTTTATTTGAGATATTTCTATTTTTCTAAATGATTAATAAAAATGTTATTTATAATTTATATTTTATATTTTTCAATATCTACTATACTAAATGATTAATAAAAATGTTATCTATTTATTTATAGTTATCTGTTTAGTTGGTTGACTGTTTGTGTTCTTTGCCTCTACTTTATCCTGCAAGCAATGGAACACTATTATTGAGATAATCATGACCTTGATACCTCAAATAACTTTGAATAGAAATTTAGCATTCATATACAATAATGAGAAGGTACCATACAAAAAATGAAATCATTCTCTGGTGGATGATCATGTAGTATATGCTTCTGCCATTAGATACCTCTTGTGAGGAGCCTTCTCCATTATTCTGCTGCCAATGTCATCAAGTGAAGTTGTGGTGCCACAAAATAAATTTTTTTGTCAATTTTTATGAATCTAAAGTTGGAGGAATATGAAATTCTGTTTTCTGTTAGAAAAAATAGCTGGGGAAGCAGTAATACTTGAAACAGCTTACAAGCAAACTGCTTTGTGGAAAATGGAAGAGTACAAATTCATCATGTCTCAAAAAATCACAGCAAGTAAAATCAAATATCAAAATGATCATGATTTTTTTTATTGCTACAAACAGCAATATTCACTCAGAATATTTATAATAATTGGCTATTTTAACTACAAGTTCTGAAACATTTGTATGATGTGGTAAAACAAAAAGGTTCCAATCCATGGTAAAGTGCCAAATGCAATCTGTACCATGATAACATAGTGGTGCACAAAGCCTTGAGTGTGAGACCATTTTAAATCAAAAACAGCATTTGTCAGCTTATCCATCCACCCTATTCATTTGATTTCATTCCATGTGAATTCTTTTTATTCCTCTGAATGTGAAAAAATGTATCAAAAGAAAAGGTTTTGAGGATATTGAGGGGATGAAGGAAAAAATGTTGAAGGCATTAAAAGACATCATTTTGAAAAAGTTTCAGGACTGCTTTGAAAAGTGGAAAACATGTTTAGACCAGTGCATTGCAATAAATGGACACTACTTATGAAGACAACTCAATATGTAACATCTAAAAATAAATACACAATTTTTTATTATAAAATTTGGGATTTTTTTTAGTACCGCCTTATATGTTAAAATGAATCCTTCTAAAGAACTATCAAGTAGAACTTAAAAAGACAAAAATATTTTATTGTCTTAAAGTTTAATATAATATTAATATTATACTGATTTTAAATAATAACAAATATGGATATGATATCGAATTGCATTTTTTTGCATTTGTAAATACCACTCATAATTATTTTAAAATCATATAAAAGATAATGATCTATTTTTTAAAAAAGTTATAGAATCTAATGATTGTCAATCTAACTAAATTACTATGTATAAATTTAAATATTAATATAAATAACATATAAAATTAGTTATACAAAAACAAGTCCAAACTTATTAGTACTTTTGACAGACTATATATATATATGTGCATACTAAAGTGGTCAAAACATTACCTATGATATAAATTTATGGATCTGCAGAACCAGATTAATAAATAGAAGTATTCTGACTAGAGAAAATCAACCATAAACTCAAGCTTTCTAATAAATAAGCATATCTAATTCTCTATAATAATAAATATGTACATTCAAATAAATATTACACATCTAATTCATCTTTTTTGTTAAAATTCTACGTAAAATATTCTCATTATTTTATATTTGTTGCTAAGAAACAAATCTATGTTTACTTTTCTAGAAAAAGAAAATTCTTTGAAAATGATAGTGTAGTATTTTTCTTTTTATTGAAAAATATAACTGCACACACAAGTAAAAAAAAAATTGCCATAAAAGGATTTTAAAATAAACTTTAATATTTACTTAAATTTAATGAACTATAATGATCAAACAAAAATTTCAAAATCCAATCCACAATTAATCCTTTTTTTTTAAAAAAAAAAAAAAAAACTTTTTTTTTTCCATTATAAATATTTAAGAAACTATAAATTAGTAAATGTATTAAATAACCCCCACACCATCAGACATTCTTTTGAAAACATCGAATAAAGACACTATAAAAGACAAATGATAACCAAGATACATTTCATGTTGAACCATCACTCATTAGATGACCCACTAACTCTCATATATCTTTATTATACATACATATATCTTATTGTATGTGCAGTATTTATCAATAATAAATTATTGCATTTTGATTTACAAGTATCAGACTTATTCCATTCACAATTTTGACACAAGCCACTTTAAATTCATACAATAATGATTATTACAAATCATTTATTAAACTTGAGATTATCTCTAACCAAGATATAAACTTTAAACTGCAGTTAAAGATCGTTATATCTGATTTTTAAATTAAATACACGTACATATATGAAGTTATTCATCTTCATTTCTCTTTTCCCATTTGCAATATCTTTCATCTGAACTAAAGATAATCTCAAGTTATGATAATCATTATATAATTATGTAGAGTAGTTTCTATCAAAATTGTGAGTGGAGTAAATCAAAATGTAACAATTTACAAATTAATAATTACTGCTGTAATACCAAAGACATTGTAATGATTTATTACATTTAATTATATTATATTAAAAAAAAACAATGATATAGGAAAAAATAAAACAAATTTAAGTATATCATATTTCTCCTTAAATTCTGGTAAAAACATAGACAATTATCTAACTAATCCAAAATAATTATCTAGAACTTTTTAAAATAAAAATTTGCTTTTTACAAAATTTCTGAAATAAAATAAATTCTTTGATTTTAGATACATTAATAGGCGAAACATTTTTATTACATATCTTAATGTAATTAATTTCTGAATTGGTATTTATTAAATTTTATCTGCTATGCTTCCCCAACTCTAAATAAAGTAATTGTTTGAGCCTTAATACATTCATTATTAAGCTGAAATATTATTCCTGAAAAATAAAATATTTATATTTAAGCAACAGAATCTCAATTTATTTCTCAAATATGAGTTTTTTTAACCATTGCTATCTTTGTTCTGCAATTCTATTGTTATTCTAAAGTAACATTAGGTTTGTTGTTGTTTTTTCTTGTTTTTAATATATTATCAGCAGACTTTCTAAAAATTGCTTTCATGTATTCACTATACAATTTAATAGAAGTACTAAATGAATAGAAACAAGATTTTGCCAGTTTATATTTTTATTATGGTGTCTTAATAATCATAGATATCCTTAATAAGATGAGGACTATGGTTTTCACAAAATTTAAAATGACTTCTATAGCTTTGAATAATCTGCATAATCAAAAATCTTTGATAATCAATAAAACAGAAATGCAACCTTTTTTTATATTCCCTTGTCATTTTAATTATTTAGTTAGTTAAATGGTTGAGAATTTCTACTATGTAGAGTTTCATTCTCTTTTATATTTTCTTCAGCAATATTTTGTGGGTATGTTAAAATTAAAGCAAACATTCTATAAATAAAAATACATTTAGGATTTTTTTTTTAAAGTGAAAAGCAAACATTTTAAATCTTTATCCAGTTCATTAATGTCTAAATATTACCAATTTCATAATTTTTATAGAATTATATAAAAAAAATCATGGCATAGAGATGAGATTCTATTATTTACAAATTACTATTCATTTAATGGAAAATATGACTGGCTATAAAAACACTAACAAAAAGAAAGAGATAGATTCTTTTCACTAATCTGTATATATTTTCCTTTCACCAGAGGTCTCCTTTTTTTTTCATTTTCTGTACATTCCTTCAAGTAATATTTCTTTATTGAAAATAAATAAATCTTTACTCTTTACATTTTTAATAATTCTGATTGATTCTGTAAGATTCCTGTAATTTCTTTAATTTCTTTGATGATATCCTTTGCTCTTCCCTTTTTACTATCATTTTCTAACAACAT
The DNA here is from genome assembly GCA_028023455.1 of Epiperipatus broadwayi. NCBI lineage: Eukaryota > Metazoa > Onychophora > Udeonychophora > Euonychophora > Peripatidae > Epiperipatus > Epiperipatus broadwayi. Next base: position 18,734 of record JAQFVV010013845.1, read on the forward strand.
TTTGAATAACACTTTTTATTGTACTACCTTTTCTATTATTAAAAAATGTATGTAGCTTCTTGATTGTTTGAGTTATGACTGCTATTCTTTTGATTATAATTTCCATGATTGCATTTGAAAATCAGTAAATTCTTTTACTTTTTGATATATGTTCCCTTACAGCTCATCAGTTCCCCAAGTTGATTCACTAACCTGATTTTTTGAAATTCTATTCTAAAACAAGTTTCAGCTAAAACACAATATGTATTAGATTTTTTTTTAGTTAAAATTGTGCGCAAACACAGCCAGGCAAGATGTTATATATAGCAGTTAAACTTTTATCTACTGTTAAATAGGAAATAATGTGTATAATTACAACATTGTTCTTCTGAAGATATCCAAGTGTATAGTCAATACTGATAAAAATATGTGTTAGAATAAATACAAAGGCTTCTGATCATAAATTTATTAAACATACTTTAACTTCATTATCAATCATGTTTTCCTATTCCACATGTACCAGATATACTTTCAACTTTGTAATCAATACTATAATAATTAACAAAATACCATTTTATCATGAAATCCATTGTTGATTTGCAGTATAAATTTTTTATTTCACTTCATAAGCTTTTGTAATTCATATATATATCTGTGTAACTGCCATAGGGTTTGGCAATATAAATTATGATAAAAATCATTTCTATCACATAGAGCTTTTTCCATTGCAGAAATAGCAATGTTCTTTAAGGAGGGGGAGGGTCAAATTTTAAAAAAAAAGATATGAAATTTGAACTAATTTTAAAGTATAACAAAAATTGATATATATCATTGTTAAAAAACAGTGTAAAATATTAGTGCAAAAAAAGATAAATAAACAATTCAATTATATTTCTTTTTATTATTTTTTAAAAAAAATTAATAATGATGACGGGTTGAAGTTTATTAATATTATATAATACACAAACATATAAACGTCAATGCAAACTGCGATATATATATATTACCAGCACTCACATTTATTTTATAAGAATTTTTTTTTATCTTAATCACAAACAATCATCTTTCACCTAATGTATAAATGATTAGTAATCAATTTTTATTAGGTTAAATTTATTACATTTTATTTAACTTTAGATATACATTTTAAATATAATTAAGGTCAATTATGATTATTACATCCTTTTATTACATTATACGCGCGTTTTTGCTTTTGTACTATTATTATAATTATCTGAAATGTAATATTTTTTTATTTTCTAAATTTTAACCTATTTATCTCCAAGTTATTTTTACATATACATATCCATAAGACAAATAACGACATACATCCTTGTTAGACACACATATACATATAATTTTTTTTTTTCAGAATGAGCTTTTTATTCTTAATTAATAACACTGAAATAAAAATTTGCAGCAAATGAAGAATAATAAAGTTCAAATATATTCAGACTTTCAAGCTAAAACTCGAATCTTTTTTCGTAATTGTTAAAATCATTGCTGTAGAATGATCCAAAAAAAAAAAAACAATCATCTTTCTTAATTTTATTTAGACACAGAATAATCTTTAATAAAAGTCTGTTTCAATTTACAATCATGATAATTAATACTATGTTGAATAAGTCGAATTTAAACAAGGTTAGGCTCAGTTAATGCTTGGATTGGTAACAGCCTGAAAACCTATAGCCCTATTTTTTTTTACCCTTCATAGTTTGATGAAATTATGGAATGATAGATCATATCTAGAACTGTAACTTGATTGCTCCAACTTCTTATGAACTTCAAGCAATAAAACCAATGCGTAATATATATATATATCAACTTTCTAAGTGATTTATATATTCTTACACTTTATACATATATATATATTCTAGCTCTGAAAAAATAAAAACAGAATGAAATAAATTTTGATTTATAATATAGTTTAAAATTTACTTAAGTCTTTACTACTTACTATCTACTGCCACAGTTTCTATGTGTATGTAAAGTATAATTCAATTTTAAGGAAATTTCAAGTTATTATATTTTTTTTTATATAAAAAGATTAGAAATAAAATTTATAAGATTACCCTAAAATATCCATTTACTATCTGATATTATTTCCCTCCTGTTTGTTTTAATAATCTAAAAATGATCTAATATTTATTTTCGATAGAAATGACATAAAATCATAAGTAAACTTTTCAAATATTTACTCAAACATGAAGTTAAAATCATAAGTGTTAACTACCTTCAATTTTTATAAAAGACAAACTGATATATATATATAGAAAGATAAAGAAATAATAATTTAACTCTATTCTTTTTGAACTAATAACAATAGGTATAAAATAATAAAATTATTATAGAGTATTTATGAAATTTTGATGGTGAAATCAAAAATATGACACACATTTCTATAACTTCTTCACAATTTCTATAAAGTGAGAGGTGATTATATTTAAATATTAATTATAATTAGGATTGATTGAGAGATAAGATATTTTTAATTATTCTTTGCATTTATTATTTTTATTTTCTCCATAATATTTACTGATTTATAATGCAAGTACACCTGGGTCTTGTTTTATGCGGTAGATAGGTTCCACAGAAAACCCGCATTAAAACTTAATTTACCTTGAAAAATGGGGGATGGGTGCTGTAATTTTCAGAATTCACATAAAAGCAAAGCAACAAAGAAAAATTACATTAAAATTCGCATTAAAAAAATAAGCAAATAAAGTATGACTAATAAAAAATTTCAAATATTTGAAAAATATTAAAACAAGACAAACTTTTTTTACTTTTTTTATTACTACAGTATTTAATTTTACATTTTTCACACATATTTTAATCATTACGCTAGCGTTCGTTTGTAAACTGGTAAAAAATCAGATGTGATGTGATGTATTGTGGCTTCTCCTTAAATGAAGTCAAGAATCTCTCAGCAATTATGCACAGAGAAAGCTGTTAAGCCACTTTATTTTTATTCGTGATGTACAACTAGCGCCATTTTCAGTCTTGTGCTGTGTTAATGGTTTTGTTTCTATATTTAAAAAATGAGATCGCAAAAAACATTATCATTAGAAAGATTATTTTCAGTTTATAAAATCTTTGTTTTTATTTTAAAAATCTAAAAGATTATTTATTTCTGTTATATATAACATAATACATTTTAAAAGTTTAAATTTTTTGAATATTTATTGCGATATTTTTATATGTAAGTATAAATCTATTATTATTATTTACTCATTAGTATAAATAGGTTATTTATACATAGAAGCTAAGTTCTAAATACAGCTTCAGGCCATATTCACGTTAGCTGCTAATATAACGTTATATTTTTGGAAAAAAAAAAGTATTTCAAGTCAAAATAAGTTATTAATAATTTAAATTTCTTGATATCTTATAAATATAGTGAAATATGAAAGATATTAAGAAGAAATATGAATTGCATAAATGTTTTTCCAGAGTTTTCAAACTACCCAGTCTTATGGCTAAATGATAATGATTTAATAATAATAATAATGATAAAAATTAGACTATAGTAGTTTAAAATTACTATTCTGCATTGTATTAAACAGGAGTTTCCAATCTTTTCACATTCTATAGCACATTCTAAAATAATTAAAGCAGATGGCACAATTTTTTCAAAGCAAATAATATACAAGCAAGAAGAATTTAAAAAAATATTTTTCTTTTATTTTTTATAATAGTGATAAAGTTACTTCTTAATTGCTAAATTACACCAGGAATAATTTGGTTCTAAAAAAAAGTCTTCAGAAGCCAGTTGGCAAAACAAAATTTAAAATTATATTAAAATTTTTGTTTATGTTTATGTTTTGTTGGATTTTTTTTTCTTCAAACTAATATAAAAAAAATGTAGATTTAATAATGCACAATTGTTTTTATATTATAAATGTAGGCAAAATAATTGCTGTTTTTTAAGAGTTCCTTTTGCATAGGTACTATTAAAAGAAAAGAAAAAGAAAATTATATTTCCAAAAAAATACTTTTTTGTTTAAATTACAAATTTAACAGGAAATATTATAATAATGATAATAAAAAATGATTAAATATAATAACAAAAATAATATCATTCACAGCATTAATTGCCAGTGTGATCTTTGTCCTTACATCTCATTGGCCAAGGCTTCATAATTAAGACAGTATGACGATATTCCTGTTGTAAACAATCATCAAAATGTTCATCAGTGAGTCAAAGTTTGTATTTTAACTTTATAATATTCATGATTGAAAACATGGATTCTCACAAATATATGGAACCAAAAAATATTTTATCTTGTATGTTGCCCTTTTTAAGAATGGAATCTTTTCTCTGTCAACTAGATACCAGAAGTTCTTATCTGATATATAGAATTTAGCACAACATCATTTTGAAGATCCAAAATTTTTCGCTCCAGTTCTTCTGTCCTTACATGAACAACTTCTACAATGTGTATATCTATTGCTATTATATTTACTTGATAAGTAAAAAGATTGATTTTTTAAAAAAGGTAACCATGGGCTCAATGATGGTAAATTTTTGAAATCTCTTCTCAAATTGTTCCTGAAGCACTTGAAGATGTTTAACAAAGGATGACAAATTAAATTTCCTGTCAGTTAACATTTTATTCATATTGGAAAATGCATAAAAGACTTAATCTGTAGATACGATGTCCACAAAGCCATTTTTAATTTAAATAAATGTATGGATCCTATTACTTTTGCTATATGTTTATATTTTCCCTGCAGTTCCAGATTTAAGAAATTCCAATTTTTCCATTATGTCAGTAAGAGACCCAAATCAATCATCCAGCAAAATTCTGTTATATAAATAACCTCAGTTGGTAATATTTTCAGTAATTTTTTATAATAAAATTACTAAATACCATTCTCACAATAACTATTAACTGTAATGTGTCTGATGACTTGTCAAATTGTAATGAAAACCATTCATATTTCCAAATCACTCTTAATCTGAGTTTGAGTGTCCATTAAAATTGCATGTATTCTTGTGACAGTGTTATTTAACAACTGTAAGTCTTGTATTGCTAATGTTTGTTAGAAAAATCTCTCAAATAAACAATCAGTGTCCATCAGAAATGCTTCTTTTAATAATTGACCATCTTGGAATGGTTATTTCTTCTTTTCTAGCACATGAGAAATTTTCAAAGAAGTAATGGTAACATTTTTAGATTTTTCCACTTGTCTAGTGAATACTGTCTATTGGGAGATAAGTTTGACTTTAACTGAGTTATTTTTTCTTCCTTACTTCAGATTTCAGAGGATAAGGTGTATCAAATGTGGCATGAATTGTTTAGAAGTGATGTTCAACATTATTCTTTTTGGTGCCGCAACATTATTATCATACAATAAGCAAATATATTTATCTTTAAAATTAATAAAACAATGATAACTTCCAGTCAATGTTAAAATAATAGATTCATTGTTTTTTTAATACGATCCACTCATTTTAAGTTAAAAATAAATATATATTTAAATATAAAAAAAAGGACACTTTACACTGTACACATGTAAAATGAGTGAGTGAGCAATGCAAATATGTTCAAAGTAACCATACACATAACCATGAGAATACAGTCAAGGCAAAGCATGCAGCAATTCACACAAAGTCAGATATTGCATAGTTGGTGTAACTTATAGCTGATATGTAAAAATTCTAGTTGGCATGGGGATAGCACTGCATCTACTAGGCATAATATAGTTGTTTGTTTTTCATATTATATTATTAATTACCAACTTCTGATTTGTATTGCATTCGTATTAGCTTTAAAAACATTACATCAGCATTTTTAATATTGATGATGACCTTCTTTTTCTATTGTTTGGGTTGTTGTTGGCTTTCTCGGTTCCTGGTGATTACTTAAAATGAAATTTAAATGCAATTTTTTCTACAGCTGTTAAATCGTGACTTGCAAGCACATTTGTTCTCTCAGGCAGAGGGTTGGGAACACTTGCATTAATGATATTTCTAATTTTTAAAAAAAGATAAAATTTAATTCATTGTTTAATATTCTTATGAAAAACATTGCATCTCCATTTGAACTAACGACCAAAGTTAACCTGCATCTTTATAAAGACGAAATGAAAATAGTGCAGGACAACGTGGTAGTGTGTGTATCACCTTTTTAATTATTTATAAGTATATAAATAAGTTGAATTCCTGTAGTTGTAACTTTTTTCTTCTCAAAATTAAAATTGGGATAAATTTTCTTTAGATTCCTTTTTAAAATATTTTTTTAGTTTCACAAATGATTAAAGCAATAAAAGAATAATCACTCATATAAGCAATGGATAATAGAAAATTGTGTTATTTACTGGTTATATATATATATATGAGAAAGTTATAAAGTAAATAGCTGAAGATCTTTTGTATAAAACTATAATTAAGAATCGATTGAGGTCCACCTTATTAATAGGGATCTCAACTGGATTTTATAAGATAAAAGTTTTATGCAAAACGTTTTCATCTATGGATTTTATAACTGTTTGTTTATCTTACACATGTATATAAGCAGTAGCTAAGAATATATATTTGCACTTTCAAATTATAATTTATTAATTATAATGAACAAATATTTGGAAATAAAAATTGTTTCATGATTTAATATTTATTTCATCTGTGAGATTAATGTTAGAGTATTGTATATATATATTTAACCCACTTTTTGAGCCCTTTATTTACACGGAGCAGTAATATTAGTCTATTTTTGTGCTTCCAACAATTTCAATTCAATCAGCAGAGTTTATTCTATTTTTATTAGCAAGGAAATCCTTTTTTTTTTTTTTTTTAGTGCAATGCTTTTATATTCTAGTTTTAATCAATAGATGTCATCTGTAATTAGAAAAAAAAATCGGACATATATCCTTAAAAAAAAAAGTTTTCTGGCAGGTTTTATCTAACTGCATGGAGCCATATTCAATTTATCTGCAGATTTATTTATTTTTGTTACAATTCGTTACAAAAAAAAAAAATTTTTTTTAAATTTCAAAATATTCAGTGCTTATTATTTATAAATAGAAATGATTTTATTATCTATATATATTTTGCTTTTTTTATGTATTGAAAACATAAATTTTAGAAGGAAGACATAAATAAAATAAATAATTTAACACACTTTTTTTTTCTGAAGACATACATGGTAAAAAAATTCATTAAGAACATTTTTTAAAAAATACATGACTACTGAATGCCCACATAAATAAAAAAACATACATTAATAAGAGAAATGTCATATGCTATAAACAATTTTTATTATAAGAGAGTTATATGAGCACAGACTTTCACACAACCCACCACTCTCCACACTATCTCATAACACTGATATTCTTGAACACATATATATGTTGAAAAGATAAATAATCACTAATATACATATTTCATGCTAAACCAGCAATCATCAGTTGGTCCAGACTACCACCTCCACAAATATATGCTATAAGTGCTCAGATATATATTAAGATAGCCAATCCTCATACTTTAATGGTAATCTGGACCAACTGATGATTGCTGGTTTAGCATGAAATATGTATATTGGTGATTATTTATCTTTTCAACATATATGTGTTTAAGAGTATCAGTGTTATGAGATAGTGTGGAGAGTGGTGGGTTGTGTGAAAGTCTGTGCTCATATACCCTATAGATTACATATATAGACACAGGTATATAATAAGCCTGTGTGTTTCAGTTATTATAAGAGTCACTAATTTCATCAGTATAATAAAATTGCTATAATAAGTTTAAATTTAAAACTTATTAAAATGTAAATTTTATCAATATATATAATCATAATAATTTTTAAAAATTTACATTCTTTGTTTCCATTTTAATTTTTTTAAAATGATGATTATATTTTTACAGATTTAATGCTTTTATTTTTTGTAATTTAAGTCTCTGGCAATATATAGTAATATGCATTATATAAAATGATATATTTATAAAAATTTTAAATTAAATTCAAATTATATTCTTTGCATAAAGGGACATGTATGAAGTTATATTATAGAAAATTATAAACAAGTGGTAATTGATCTATAGTAATTTATATTTTTATTGCTGCAACAATTATATTAATAAATTTTCTGATACATATTTATTTTATACAATCCGATTTTGTATATAAAAAAAGATGTTTGTTATAGACTTTAAAAAGTTAAGCAAAAGATAAAAAGGAATACAAAAAATATTTTTCTCATTTGAAATGTCTTTCCTATTAATAGCTAGCTAATGTTGGTATACAGTATACTTTGAATTCACTTATGGACACAAAAATAATAAAATGTACAAGATTACAATATAATGAAATAGTAATGGGATATACATACTTAATATTATTGTATTTAAAATATTTCTAATTATAATTGCTTCTTTTATGATTTACTAAATAATCAAACTGAGATTTCTCATAAAAGTGTATTACTAAATTGAGAAACCAGTTATATTTCCTGATTATCTTCATCCCACCAGGTTGGAGTTACTTAATGTAATACTTAAGAGAGATCATTCCCACATCTTCAAGAACAGCTTATGCTTATATCAGGGTGCCAGCACTAAGGTAAATTAAAGCACTATTTTGTTGTGAGATATTCTTTAATTAAAACTAACTCTCAAGCCATTTATAAAACGTCAAATTATAATTTTCTATTATATGAAATAGTTTCTTATTTTTAGACAGCTAGCATAAAAAGTAAATTCAGAATAAAACTTATGACATTTTAAAAGCAGCTTTAATACCAAAAAAATTGCTATGAGTTGATATTTGTCACCCACACAATATAATTATTCCAATAAATATATAACTAAATAAAGAAAATATTAAATATCAATAATTTAAAAAAAGAAAAAATATTATACAATTAAAAAAAAAATCTGGTCAAATAATTCACACAATAAAATATTTACAGTTTGTTTTTACATATTCTAGAAAGGCCTTAATTGATTAATTAATCAAATATATCTTACAAGTATATATTACAGTCAGTTCAGTTATAGATAACTTTTATTTTTACTTTTCTGTGTCTTGACTTCATATGACACCTTCATTCATGTGTGATCTATTTGATGAATTCTTCAGTTGTTTTTTTTATAATCAGGAACAAGTTTATTGTGAATTGTCCAAAGATAATTTGCAGATGAGCATAACCTCTATTTAGTTTGTAGGTGATTATTTAGTAACAAACTACAGATATGAATATTTAACTGATTAGGACTCAACACATATGCAACCAGCAACAAACAGATACCAGGAGACTATTGGCAGCCACTGAGAGTATCTTATACCTGTGTTTGGAATGCTTCCACAAAAATACTTCCACAGCTTTTGATAAATAGGAATTGGTTTCTTAATGTTCATTATCAGCTACTTTGCAGGTTATTGGCTTTTGCTACCTCCATACTCTCAGTTCCAGGTTATTTAGTTACATCATCTTAGTAGATAATATTAAAGAGAAAATCTGCTCAACTCAGTTCTTATATACACTATGTAATCTATCACAGTTGTTTTTCTAAACAGAATTTATTTTATTTTCAATTTTAACTTTTATTTAAAAGATAAATTTAGATTTTTAATCTGTAATTATAATTATCTCTAGGCCACTATCTGCTACTTTTTTTTGTTTTTCAATTTAATAATATTGCTTATCAACACTTTTCCTCTTAATTTTTTTTATTATAAAATAATTTTAAAATAAAATATAGTATGCATTTCATATTTTAAGTTTTTTTTTCAATATCTTAGAAGTACAAATAATATAAAATAATTATATTTAATAATAAAACACATATTTTACACTTAAAATCTTTTCACTTTATTTTTTTTTTAGTTTTCTTTCTTATAATTACACTTCTAAATTAGTTTGAATAATATTTCTTTGTCAATATCACTCACTACCAAAAAAAAGTAGAAATCTTTTATTTTATTAAGATTTAGACAATTGTGATGGCAAAATATCAAATATTAACACAAATAGTCAATGAAAACTGTTTTTTGGAAATGAATAAAGTTTTGTTCCAAATGCAATATATATGTGAATAGTCTTTGTGCTACTAGTTGGCATAATAAATATTGTTTAATTTATGAGAAAAAGTTTTAGAATCACATAAATAGAATCCAAATAGAAGACAATAATCTTAATTTTATATTTGGTTGCTAACTTAAATTGAAATATAAAAAGGAAATTTGTATTTATTATATGACTAATGATGACTTAACATGTTACTATTGCATTAATGTGTTCTCAACAATTATGCTTGATAGTTGATATTTTAAAACAAAATATCCACATTATTAGAACATTATAAAAAATGTTTGCAAAGTTTTTTATTGAATAAATATTATCTTCAAAATAAAAAATAACAGATAGCATTTAATTAGTACTACCTATAAGTAAAATAGATAAGTGATCATTTGATAATTTATTCAAAATGGAGCAAAATAGTATATAAAAAATTTGAAAATGCTATAATTAATGTAAATAATAAACCAGCTTACTTACACACTTATTTCTGCACAATTTTTTTATTTACCTTTCCACTTTCAATTATATTTTTCAGAGATTAATTTCTTATTGAAAATTTATGTAAACACATCTTTGCTAATGTTGTTTAACTAAAATATTTTAATATTTTTTGTATAGTAATAATATATAAGGGATTCAAACTCAGACTTTTACAGGACCCTCAACTCTCCATGCCATGTCATATTGTTGACCCACCTGATCACACACATGTTGAAAAGATAAATAATCACCAATATATATATATATATTGTGCTAAACCAGCACTCATCAATTGATCCATATTACCATTTCCACACATATATACAATCAGTGCTCAGCTTTATATTAAGATAGCCAATCTTTTGTACTTTAATGGACAGGCTTCAAACTACTCCAACCCACAACTCTTCAGCCATCCATTTCATTGAAAAATCTGATGATGGAATATTCAAAGCCAACATTAGTGCCAAGATTATCATCCTACCCATGTTGATGTTAGTCATTCTGACACCTCATGTACAGGAAAATAATCCATTTATACATACATATGTGAGGAATGGGCAGACCTTTAATACACTGTTTCAATATGTGCAGGTATAAGTAAGCCTGTACAGTGTATTAAGTTGTATAGTGATAATAATATAATAGTAGCTCATATTAATTTCAACCAGCTTCATGATGATTTACTACAATTAATTACATTGTTTTTAAATTATTTGCATATATGCTTTTCATCAGTCTTGGAATTATGTCAAGTACCACATATTTTTATGCAGTTATTATATATTGTTTACTGTATATATATTTTTGATCAACACTTCCTTAAAGTGAAATGAAACTATTCAATCAAAGAAATCACTGTTGTAGAAATCAAGCATATAAAGTCATCTATTGGTACTTTGCTTTTTTTTAAAAAAAAAAACATTTTAAAATAAAAAATCTGAAGAGGTTAGTATATTCAACATGCTTGGATTTAGTCTTTTGTAATATGTTTCAAGACCATTTGTAAGTTTACTTAAAGAAAATTTTTGATAGCACTAAAAACTTGATTTTTTTTTTTTTTTTTGCAAAATTTATTAAGATTCATGACTATTTTTTCACAATAATTGTATAATAATTATTAAAAACCAAAAGTATACATGATTACACTTTTATTTTATATGCATGTTTTATTTTTTTTTAAAAGATGGTAATACATTCTAGCATAATGATAACAAAAAAAATTATGGTCACTACAATCACTATACCTTGTGAAACTAATTGCCAAATGTCATTATTGACACTATTAGTATCTTCTGAGATATTCTACAAATTATACTATTTGTTCACATTTTAAAAATAAATTTCAATCAAAGAAGAATTTTGTTCATTTTCTGTAATCACATAATTAGACTGTTTTCTTGATGACCATTGAATTAGAAAAACTTTGTTCTCATTACAACTCATTTTTTCAATTTTTGTGAAGTTCAAATATTTTTTAGAATGTTTTTCATTTGTAAATGTTTATTTCTCCAAATCAAGTTCAATTTATTGGATTCTGATATGAATACTGTTTAATATTAAAATCAAAAATTGAAAGATTAAAAACTGTCACCAGAGAGAACAATAGACCTGTTGTCCTATAGAAGGGTTAATTAATATCTGATAGATATACAGCAAATTATAACACATATAAAATAAAACTTAAATACTTTCACTTATATTCACTGAACCTTTGTGATTAATGATTATAACAAACTATTTTTATAGCATTTAACAACATTATATGGTATATATACACACATTTTTATGAGGGAGGAGAATATTTTATCATAAATTAATTTTAGCTGCAGTTTAATTTTACTTTTTTTTTGTCCATGTTTAAAAGAAAAAGAGGAAAGGAATAAATAGTCTTTTTATCTAAAAACAAGTTTTACTCTAAATTTATATTAAAAAAATATATTAGCTTTTATTAATCATAAAATTGTTAATATTGATCATCTATTATTTTAAATATAATTAAGAATAAACTATTAGATTCAATCAAAGATAATGAGAATATAAAAGTAATAATATCATGATCAAAAATAAATTAATGGGAGACATGTAGACTAATCAAACCAAAACCACTCGCCTACTGCCAACAACCTTTTCTTGATATAAACAATAAACAGCTGTCAGGAAATTCAAATACTCATCTTTAGAACCCAATTACTTTGATTTCTTGCTCAAATTCAACCTTAATGCATTACCTAAAGTACACTTCTTGAAATTCAGAAGAAGATAAAATACTGATGAGACATGTTCATTACGCCACATAGAAAAAGAAATAGTATCATTTTCTCCAAGATTATATTGGTCTCACGAACTCACAATTAAAATCAACAACATTATTTAGAAAAACTGATATCACTATCCCAAATCTTCTCAAAAGATTTACAAAATGGTTTATTTCCTAGCATAAAAGTCTTCATCTCTGCAGTGGGTGCACAAGATGCATTTTTATCTGTGATTACAATATCACATGGCACCCAAATAGTATTAAATAAATTGAAGCAATTAAGAATTAGAGATAAAAAGATTGCACCACCAGATGTTTTATCAATGGCTTGTGATTTGCAACAATAATAGTGATAAAATTAATATTGATAATAATTAATACACATATACAAAAAACAACAATTATCATCAAAGATATTACGCATACTTCATAAATATAAGCTCATAACAAGGCTATCTCCATTTTTTTGACTTAGGGCAAAATGTAAATTTGAGATCTACTTTTACATAAAGTAATTTACATAGAGTATCTTAAAAAAAGCTAAGTATAAATTATGTATACATATTAGTTTTATATTTCTCTTTTTTTTATTTTCAGAATATTTATTTTTTGAAAAGCAAGTTTGAACCAAAAATGCATTAAGGCTATATTTAATGTTCTTAACATTTCTCTAATGTGCTAGTGGGCTATTGCATTTGCTATATTTTATTCCAAGATTCTATCAGATGAATAAATTATTAGATAATAACTCACACTTTATATATATTGTTTATTGTATATATATTGTTTACTATATGTCCTTTATATATGTATAGTATTTTCTGACATATATACATCCACACATATATAACTTAATTGAAAAATTACAGTATATATGCAAGTTAAGATTATAAACTAAGATAATTTAAAACAAAAATAATGCAGTTATGAAAAAACAATAAAATAATAAATTAAGAGCACATAATGTATTTACAAAGGTAAGAACTAATGGCATTCATATACTCTCAAAAAATATTTTTAAAAACTTATTGTATTCTATTTTCTCAATACTTTTTTTAATTCTAGATTTGGTTTTCTCTTTTTATTGTTTTATAAATGGATTTGTTCTTTTACTTAACATAAATGAATGGCATCAAAACATGATTTTTGCCCCTTTTATAATTAAATTAATAATATTCACACATGGCTTGACAGAAATGCTATGAACATTAACTTTATTTTTTGAAACCACTTGAAATAAATATTTAAATTTTTGAGAAAAAAAAAGTTAAACATTTTTAATATGATTTAGACTGCAGTGATTGAATGACTGTATATGACTTACTACAAGACAAAAAAATGGCTGCTGCCTATCAGAAAATAATATATTTATATGGATAAAATTTACATTTTTCTTATTAATTAAATTTTTATTTTGCATTTGTTGACTTTTTTTGGTAAGTATATAAATGAAATAGTACAGACATAGCCATTTATGATGCATTATAGTATTACATGTGCTACAATGGACCTTAGACTATAAAAATAACAAGTAAGTCTAGTTCTTGTAAAATAATATTGCAATCAAAAATCAATTTTTATTATATTCAGAACAAAAAAAAATTAAAACAAAAATTAAAATTCAGAGAGTTGAATAAAAAAAAAAAAGTCTGTTCCACATTCATTCTGTAAATACGTTTGATATTTGTTTAATCTTAAAATTCCAAATTCAAAGTGAATTTGTAATATTATTCAACTTTTATTTTGTAACTAATGTTCTTATGTTGGCAATTGTGCTTTGTTCATTTTTTGTAAATTTTGTTCTTTACAAAACGTATTTTCATATATAAATTATAAAAACCAAAATGAGATTGTGACTATTTTTTTCAAATCTAAAAATGCTCTGATGCTTTCATTAACAAACTTAAATCCAAACATTAAAATTCTGATGAAAACAAAACAGACTCAGAAGTCACATTAAAATAATGTTTATCAATTTTTCTTTAATACATTATTATAATATGGAGTAAAAAAAAAATTAAGCATAAAAGATGTATATTGCATTTAAGCTCATGCATGAAAACATTTGTACATGGAATATAAAATATTGGCCAATAATGAAGTAGTAGATGCAAATATTTCATTGTCTGTGTATATATAATTTATATTCATTAAAAAATGGCTCTTAAATATGTGAGGGTATTATCATTATCATCAGCAATCACAAATAAATATCATCAGTCTAATTTTAGAAGAAAAAAATAAAGAACAAATTCAAGGAGAATTTTGAAGTGACTTTATAAACTAATCTATAAAGCCCAAATATATCCACAAATATCAGATGCTAGTCTTTTAATCTGATCATCGATATCTTTCAATAGTCTCTTTTAAATTCTGTATCAAACTATTTTTCATTGAAAGATTCTAATTACCTTGCCTAATAATAGTTTTTCATTGTATTTTATCATAGTTATATCTATCTATGAAAGAAATCAATATCAAACTTTATTAAGGTAGCATTAAGATGATATTTATAACTTAAATGGGATCTACTTCCAAAAAAACCATACCCAAGTTTTTTATAAAATATTTTTAGGAAGCCTAAATTTTGTCATTCACTTCCTGTATTTAATCCAATAAAGAAATACCATTAAAATAATAAATTAAATATCACCACAATCACAAATTATTATTAAAATATGCAGTAACTTAAAGAAAAAAAATTCCAGTACTTTTATGTTACACTGATAAAGAGTGAGGGCACATATTTTTCCATATAACTAATTTATAGAAATAGCTGCCTATGTAATTAGTTCAAATATTATTGTAATGAAATATCCTATTTTCCAATTTGGTGAATATAATAACAGCGGGATAGAATTTGTGCTGCTCATTAACATTCATGATACAAAGATATTTAAACAGAGAGACATATTCTTAAGCTGATAATTATCCAAATCAAAAATTTCAGAAGATTTCTTTTACATAAGAAGTTTTTAAAAACATTAATTACTAAACCAAATGGTTTATGAACTGTATTTAAAATATTAAAAATATTTTATATATCATTGCTTGATTTGGCCAGAATAATATAATCATAAGAAAAGTGTAAATTTAATGGTCAAAAAGATGAAATTCTTATTTTTAGTTTTAATCATTTGAAAGTAAAAAAGGCACACTAAGAATGATGAATGTACAAACAGATATTAATAACATATATATGAAAAAATTGAAAAGATGAAACAGAGATAGAATAGACATGTTACTAAAAGAAATAACTATATGTAAACAATTAAAGTTGTAAACTAGATGCTAAGAGCATTATGAGACCAAAAAAAGATGATAAGTAAGATGGAGGATATAAGAAACTATTTCACATAATATAAAGAAATGAATTATAATGTAAAGAAAATAAATCAAAAATTACTGAAATAAACAGAAATATATATATATTCTGCAGAGAATAAATAATTAGTTGAAAATAATAATGTTGTGAAAAAATGTTTGTATAAATATATATAGCATGTAATCTATATATTTGGCTAATTATTTTTAATATTTAGAAAAACAATATGATCAAATTAAGAAGATGGAGTTTTAAAAAAGAGAGGAGCTTTTTTTTGTTAAAAATAAAAAGTGGTGTGTACAACATACAAATCAATACACAATTAAAAGAAATGATACTAACAAAATATAATCATCAGATTACATAGGTAATCCAAAGTGTATATTAATAAATAAAATATTTTTAATGAATAATTCTCATTCATTGAATTTATATTAATTTTATAGAAATTACTCATTTTTTTCAAATCAAATTCAATTTAAAATTAGATATTATTTTGTTGAAGCTTTAGTAAAATGGAAACACCTTCAAAGTAAATTAAAATTTATTTTTAAAAATGAAAGAGTATAGAAAATGATTTTCATCTACCTAGTAGAAGCTTATTTGAAAATTATTTATTATTTTGCATATATGTATATATGCAAGCAAAGCTTTAAAAAACAGTTTATACATAAAGATATATGCATAAAAAATTATTCCAGCACAGGTATGAGTTTATAAAACTGAGTACATCAATCACTCATAAGTGCTTATATACATATAGTCTTTGGAACTAAAATGCACAATAAAAATAATTAAATGAAAGATTGGAATGTTAAGACTACAACAAACTAAAAAAATGTACTAAATTTATTATCAAACATAAAAAGATTAGATATTGTAAAACTCTGTGATAGAAAATAGACAGCTTATGATACAAAGAATAAAAAATATATAAGTTAATCTGGAGATAGCAGTAAGTATGTATTGTTTGGAACCCAAGAACAAAAACTGCTTTTGAAATTTGCGCACTGTATTTGACACCCAAAGAATTAAATATAAAGCATTTCCAAAAGTGGTGGGATAGAGTAAAATCATACAAAATTAAGCATTAGAGCTAGGCAATGGCAGAAATGAATTATCAGTTGTTGTTGCTATTTTTTTATAAAGAAAATAAAATGATATTAATAAACATAGTGCAAAATCATGAGATTTTTCATATGAAAAACTCCATGCATTACGGACAGATCTCAAACTGTTTTAAATATACATATATTGAATCTAATATAATAACTGGATCATAAGTTAGAGTGATAAAATTATCATTAACTTTTAAAATTGTCATTAAGATGAGTAAGAATATAATAAACTATTGATAATCTGAAAGGGAATATTAGGATAGAATTTTCAAACTTGCTGATTATTATTATAGATCGGATTATTATATTATTATTATTATTATTATAATAATAATAATAATAATAATAATAATAATAATAATAATAATAATAATAATAATAATAATAATAATAATAATAATAATAATAATAATAATAATAATAATAATAATAATAATAATAATAATAATAATATATAATAATAATAATAATAATAATAATAATAATAATAATAATAATAATAATAATAATAATAATAATAATAATAATAATAATAATAATAATAATAATAATAATAATAATAATAATAATAATAATAATAATAATAATAATAATAATAATAATAATAATAATAATAATAATAATAATAATAATAATAATAATAATAATAATAATAATAATAATAATAATAATAATAATAATAATAAAAACAGCTATATCAAACATCTGTTTAATAAGAAAATTCAAATAAAAAATGTGAATAATTGATAAAGTAAATTCAAATAAAAAATGGGAATAATTTTTAAAAAAAAATGCTGCAGGGAGTAGATTATTAAAAAAAAAAGCAGACGTTTTGGGAAAGTAATTAAATTATTAATAAAATAAAAGAGCCAAAAAGAATGAAAAATATAGATTCTGCAGATACATGAATAGAAGAATTAATATTGAAATGAAACATAAAAAAGATAACGCTGAGTAAGAGTGATTAAAAAGGAAATGCAAGATAGAGCTGCAGGGAGAAGAAACTCATTCATTGTGATATTCATTGCAACTTTGTACTTTCTCAATTAGATAAATACTGGATAAATTCAGGACATTCAATAATATTCACAACATAATGGTTACTTAAAGTCACATATACATACATGAAGTGGTTTAAAAATGTATTAGCCAGGTGTTATCAATGTGGCAATGATAATGGAAGCAACATATTAATTTATTCTATAATATTGTAATACTCTGTCATATTAAAAAATTTAAATTAATTAAGAAATCATTTCAATCATATTCTTTTAAAATTAGAATTAACAAATTCATATTTGTTTTTCAACAGAATGCGTTTTTAATATTTCTTTCTTACCTCTAGGTTTGTTTTTAAAAAACAATGTTAAATTCTTTTTTTTTTTTATATCTATTGAAATTAAATAAAAATTGTATTTTTTATGTTTTATCTTTTAATGATATTTTACTTTATAATATTTTTTAATATAATAAACATATTATAAATACATTGTAAAATGGAACAATTATAGAATCCATCTTGTTATTTTTTGCTTATAAATAAATAAATAATTTTGTGCATTAATATAAATGCTTTTTAAACTGAGCAAAAATTTTTCCTTCATGCAAGAAATATTTATATTAATGTGCAAAAGTATTTCAATTTAATTATGGAATTCAGCAAATAAATAAATTACATTATTGCAAAAAAAGCTATGGATGTGCAGATAAAGTCAATCAATAAAATTTGTCTGCAGATTCTGTGGAGGCATTATTTTAAACATATTGCAAACTTAGAATAATACATCACCAGAGTAATATGTCAAACCAGGTGTAAGATCAAACTTCAAATCTAAAAAAAAAATAGAGACATATATTTATTATGAAAAAAAGAAAAAACACAGTACGATATTAAATAAAAATAGGTAGTTATGAATAGTGAGGTTTTTCCCCACCCGGCATAATATGGCACTTTGTGCTGTTGTAAACACCCAACATGTATAATACCAAACTTCAAATCTAAAAAAAAAAAAAAAAAATACATCTTCTTTCCAATGATGGAAAAATATATTCATTATGGAAAAAGGAAAAATATAAAAAAGAACCCAGAAATATTTTTTAAATGGTAAAATGTAACATTAAGTTTTAGCTTTACATTTTTTTTAATCTTAAAAAAAAAATAGCAAACTATAAGATAAAATTGTAGCTTTACCTAAAAATGGTGAACTGTAATTTTAACTTTATATTTTAAATATTTTTAATATATATATATAAAGTTTTAGCAAAAAAAAAACAACTGACAAATATAAAAAGTTTTAACTGTAAATGCATTTTTAAATATAAAACCATATTACTTTCAAATGATATGAGATGTACTACATTGTGGGTGGGAGAAGAGAATCACTATGGCAGACTGAACACAAATCAGCACATTTTACAACTTTGTGATGTGTATATATGTAAAAAGTTGGTAACATGTATATATTTGACATGGATTAATGATTCATGGATGACATGACATCATAAACAGAAACTTTGAATAATTATTACTGGATGCAAACATCACAGGAGAAATATGTCATAGCAGGAATACCAAACTACTGTTTTGTTAAACTCTTCAATGTAAAAAATATTATATAAACATTATTAGTAAAAGAGCATATAATCTGTTATATTAATATTTATTTGTAAATAATCTATTTAGATATTATTTATTTCATTATATATATATATATTGTGTATATAGTCATTGTATTAAAAAAATAATTGGAACTAAAATCTCAAATTATTCTTATGGAAACCAACTAAATGTGATTAATGATGTCTACAGGAAGGACTTACTGAATACACATTAAATTGAAAAAGAAAATCAAGTAAATAAGAATAATTGCTACATAATGAAATAAGCAACTATAAAAGCTTTAATTTAAATTTAAAATGGGAATAAACAAAAAAAAAAAGATAAAATTCCAAATAAATTACTCAAAGTTTTGAGAGAATTAGTTGATGTATGTAATGCAATCTTTGACTCAGAAGGTAACCATTAGATTATATCTTTTCAATAATTCTGATTTTATTAGAAAAAAACCTAAAATGATAAAACATGAAGATTTCAAAATAATTCTACATATGTGAATTTTCAAAAGATGAAACAAGATTTTTTCTGAAAGCATTAAAATATTAGCTCTAAAGTGTAATGAATTCAGGCATAGATATTTTATGTGGGGAAAATTGATATATATCAACTTTGAATTTTCACAAGCAACCATCACCTCTAGCAGAGATGTTTGGATAAAGTTGATTAATTAAATATGGATAATTTGAAAGTTATAGATTAATATTCTTATGGAAAAGATGTATATATATAGGGAGAGGCAAAGATAGTGTATATTTTCTGATGTGTTTTAATATATATTTAGATGAACTGTTAAATGAATGTTATCTTGAGAATGATTGTAAACACTGGAAATGGAAGCGTCATTTGTATCAATTTGTTGATATTATGGAAATACTTGGAGAAAGTGTGAATGATCTTAAAAAGTTATGTATGATTGATAAGACTAAAAGCAGATTTGAGATCAAAAATAAATACAAATAAAACTAAAAAACAAATGGAAATTGGTAATAAGAAAGCAAAAAGAGTCAGGAATTGATGGAAATGATAAATTAGATAAATAAGACTTTTAATAACAATAGACAATTGTTTGGTAATTCATTAAAATCAAAGACATAAGTTTTTTTCTTTTTTGATAAAAAAAAAAAAGTGTCTGTATGCATGTCTGTAGCTTTGCATAAGGCAGAAATCTGGACAATTAGGGAAAAAAGAAAATATTGAGAAGTGTTGGTGTGGACAAGAATAAACAACAGTAATGTAACAAACAGTATTGCAAAAAAAAAAATGAAAACATTATTTACTGAGAAAATTGCAAGGAGAAAGAGGAATTGGAAAGGAGACACCTCTCAAAGCAAGACAGTTATTAAGTACATATTAGAAATAACAAAGTACAATAATGATTTTAAGGAGAGAAGTTGTTGAGTATTTAAGGAATAGAGAAGAAACAGAAAAATCGGGGAAATGGTCTACAATTGTTGTAGAGAAATTCTCTTTGGAAATAAATCTTTTTTTTTTAAAAAAAATTTCTTTTGAACTATATACTGAACGTCAATATCAGTTTTCTTGCTCTCTCTCTCTCTCTCTCTCTCTCTCTCTCTCTCTCTCTCTCTCTCTCTCTCTCTCTCTCTCTCTGTGTGTGTGTGTGTGTGTGCGCGCGCGCGCGCGCACACACACACACACACATGCAAAATAAGATTTGAAATTCAAAAAAAAAAAAACAATTTATTATACCAAAAATTTAAATTTACAAGTATGAGGGTGGGTGGCAATATGATTTAATTAATAATACGAGTTTAAATATACATTATTCTTCGGCCATAATACTCTACTGCCTAGTTGTCTCCACCTATCCTTGGACAATTAATATATATTATATTTTAATACGCAAAATATATACTTAAATAAAAACTATAATAACACTGAAAAAAAAGTTAAATCAATATTTTAATATATAAGTTTATAAATTAAATAACTAGAGTATGTTACCATAGCAACAGTTTTATCAAATACAGCAGTTGATTAAAAGCACTTTCATGTAAGCATGGATGACTGAAAACTCAGGTAGCCCTCAATTGCACTCAGAATTCAGTTAAAATCTACAGGGATTGCTATCACTAAGACGCAGTTCATTCAAAGGTTTTCATTGAGAAACAAGTCTGATATGATTTTCTCTTCTGCTTTAATGGCACATGCTCAAGCGTGGGTGTTTCATTCACACAAATTTCATTCATGTTTATCTAATAGCTCAGACAGATCCTCCATCTTGAATTATCAAAGATATTTCATTTTGAACATTTTAAAAACACTTTTTTTTTTACTTTTAAAAATATAGATCAGAAAATATTATTATTAGGATTAAATAAAACTATAAATATAAAATTATAAAATAGACATAATTATTAATATAATAATGGACAAACTTTTTTTAATATATTAATAAGAATGAACTGTAATAAATTTTAATAACGATATATAACAAATACGAGAAAATGATCGCAAGTATATACATTTTTTAAATAAAGACAAAACAGCTGATAAACTTCAAATGTATATCATCTTCATCATAAGTCATTGAACCATCTTTAAAATTATGAAAATCTGTCTAAAGTTTTCTTTCAAATAATTAGTTTCATTATTTCATTCACATCTTTTAATCAATAAATTTTTTAAAAAATAAATGTTCAAGCCTGCTTTCTTATCCCTTGGCTATCCTAGTCATCGATTATCATTGATACTGAGAAAAATGATGCAAAAATGATTTATTTCTAAAAATGTGTAAAACTAATGCAATTATATATATATACAAAATATTAAGGAACTTTGATATACATTACAAAAAATGAAATATAATGGCTAATTGAAAGAAATTGATATTAACAAGTTTTAAAATTTAATTTACTATTATATAAATAAATATTAGCCATAAATAGCCAGATTACTATGAAGCCATCATCTCTCAGAGAATATAAAAGTTTCAGCTCTATTTTAAATATATATGTAGAATACTTTTAATCTGAATATCTAGTAATTATTAACTTCTATTAACCAAACAACAACAATTCAAAAGTAAACTAACTTTTCACAATAAACAAATTACACTGTATTGTATTTTAAAGATTTATATTCTTATTAATAAAATAAATTTATATCATATACTGAAAACATTTATATACTATAAACATAACTGTAGATAATAAAATTTTAATGTTTATTAACAATTTTATGTGGAGTTTGGATTTACATGAGATGGAAGATATATTTTAAATTAGCTAAAGCTAATATTTGTTTTAATATTTTAATATTGACATAAATTAAAAAAATTTAAGATTATTTTCAGTTTTTAATACATATAAATTATATTTGATATAACTCCTACATCAAGCATATTCATACTATTTCATTTTTCATGCAAACATAGATAAACAAACATAAATAGGCAGATACATAAATAATCAAACAGATGGATAAACTGATAGTTAGAACAAAAGACAGGCATAAATAGATAGATAAATATATTTTTAAAATGGATTAGAAAATTAGACTATTAAGAAAGAAAAAAATATTAGAGGATTTTGAAATATGCAGGCAAATGAAAAAAAAAACACGTGACTGTACAAAAAAAAATAGAAAAAATATAAAAAAAATATAAAAAAAAAAATAAAATTAAAAAATTTAAAAAAAAAAATAAATTAAGAGAGTCTGTAAAAAAAGAATAAAAAATTAAAAAAAATATTAAAAAAAAAAAAAAAATGTTAATATTAAAGAAATAGGATCTGTAGAGCAGACCCCCCCCCTCCTCCCTCTTTAATAATTAAAAAAAAACGAAACCAGCCGGGTTGATGTTTGATGTTTGTAAAAAATTTCTGTCTGCCATTTTATCTACATTTAAATTTTAGGCCAGTAAATAAGTTATTAAAGTATTAATTTTCTATTAAAATGTTTTATTATAAATATTAGAGGGGCCCAGATAAATATATACGCAAATACATACATATATATATAGAATTACAGACAAAAACTTTTTACAAAAATCAATATATAAATTTTTAATATGATTTTTTTTTTAAGTATTTTATTCTGGAGATTTGCTTTCACAATAAACCTTACTAACATTCTGTAGTGTCAAACAAAAGAAAATCCATTAACAAAATGGTAATGAATTTTCTAATTAAAGTAAAATTAAAATAGAAAAGATAATTTGAAATATAAATTCTGCAAATCTACATTTAATTAAAAATAGATTTGAAACAATTATATCATTGGGTTTATCGGGAGAGTTGATCTCAAGAATACAATACAAATATACTTTAGATTGATAAGTGCAGTCATCGGAATTCCAACATAGCCATCTAGCCTGGAGCATATGAAAAAGGGAATTTCCCAAAAATAGTTGAAAAAGGTATAAATAACCAAAGAGAACAATAGAGGTCAGCCAGTCACAGTTTCTGTCAGTGATTGCCTGGCAAATCCACGTCAGTCAAATTTTTAAAAATAATGATCAAAATGTTTCAAAGCATGGTAGCAGAGTAGACGGTGTTGACCTGCCCATCTTCCATGTCCTAAATATGATCATCAAAATACCATAAGCCAGAGAAATCTCATAAAATTGAACTGAACTGTTGAACTCTCTTATTCAATTCATAGCTAGCTATGCCTGTGCGAAAATTCAGTTTTCATCGTGGGATTCAAACTTCCACACGGACTCATAATAAGTTAGGTAATATGTTTCCAATTTGTTAATTTCTAACTGCCTAATTTATTCTTCTAAAACTCCAAAGACCCAGTAATGTAAATCCTGCTAATTGTAATGTCTTCTAAAAATGTAATCCCCATAACGTAATTTAAATGTAACTTAATATTCTGTAAACTATACTTGCTATTACTTAAAGTCTAATGTCTTTGCTCTCTTTCTATCTGTTTTAAAATTATGCCTCTTAATGCTAAACTTCCTTCTAATTGCGGTTTAGAAAATATTATTATTAATTACTTAAAATGAAATGAATATATGCCAATTTTGTTCCATCTTGACAAAAGCTGCTGCCTATTTCCGATCAATGTTTGTCAGTAAATAAAATAAATAATTCTCTAGCTCTGAAGATTTTGGAGCGACCTTTGTTTTGTCGATATGAAACCACTTTATATTTTTATATGTCTTTTTTATATTTCTACGTAAACGGTTTAGTTGTGGGGAGACGCTAGATTCAAGTATGAGAGTTTATTTAGTTAAATTATTTCATTTTTAAAGAGTGAAAGGGAGAGGGTTTATAAAATTATATTCATGTTAAATAATAGGAGAGGAATAGAATGTCATTTGAAATGTTAGTGGGATTTTGTGTTGAAAAGAAAGACGTGTCGCTCATTACAAATATTCGTAATAATAATTAATGCTTATTTTATTCTTGGTGGTCTGATTTTGGTCAATCCATATAACATTTGGGTAATCTTTAGCTCAGCACAATGATATAGTCAAATTATAAATATATTTTCCAGTGCTTGTATTTTGCCTTGCTGGCATTTGGCTTGATTACTTGTCTTTTGTTCTTTGTGATCGCTAGATCAAAACTAGACCACATGATAATTTCACTGGCCATGATTTATCAGGACATGAAAGTCAAATTGGGAAGAACCGGGTCAAGCGGAGCTTAGCTAGCCTTGGCAATTCTCATATTTCTTTCACCTGAAATATTTTTAGCTTTGTCAATGGCGCAGACTATTCTTTCTTTATTTATTGGCGTCACAGGAACGTGGCAGGTAAATTGGGTCTATGCTGGTAATATAATATCGACTGCTGGGTTTTGTTCATTTTCCTTTGTCTGAGCACATCATGGCTGATTGACCACGATCTGATTGATTTATGTATTTTAAATCTTGAAATATTTATTTGCATTGCAATCCATTTATATTTTAAATGTGTCACTCTCTCCGATGCCAATTCCTATAGTTTGAGTTAGTTATTTCTCTATTAAAATAAATTCAATCATAATAAAATTATGTTTAAAATAGCTATTTAAAATATCCATTCTGATATCTCAGACTTGGTCGGGCATCTTCCATAAATTGCTAATCGTAACATTTGTTAGATTGGCATATAAACTATACCGATCTCTTGCCAGAGACATAATAAATGACAGAATAGAAATTTGTGTTAAATAATTTATGAAATCAAATCAGAGACATTGGATGAGTTATCAAAATGTTTTATTAAATATATATATCTATGAATTTAAGCTACCTGTAGTTCGTCTCTATTCCTTCATTCTAAAATTAGTATTTTCTAATTAATTATTGTGCTGCTATCTGATGACTCAAGGTCACACACATACCATTTTATATTTAAATAAATAAATAGTCTAAGTAAAGTTTAATAATTAGAATTAGACATACGAATTAGTTGAGGCTCATGCTCACCATTGATGCTAGTGGGCCGGAGTGTGGAAAAGATTAATTGCTTGCCTCGAAAATGTTAATTAATTTGCAGATTTAGAGGGTGGGTAAACAGGGCAGAATCCATAAGTATTCTTTATCTTTGATCTAGCATATGGTTGGATTTGAGGTACTTTTACCCAGGCTGTGAATCGTGTTGAGTATACAATTTTGATCGGTACAATATTTAGATATATAGTTAGCCTTAAGTAAAAATCCCAAGTTAATCAAGATTGGTCAGATGAATGTTTAAGCAATAACAGTAAAAAAAAAAATTATATTGTAATATAATGCAAATTCCATTTCTAATAGGGAAGATGTCTTACTTCTATGAATGCTAAGACTATAGTCACTTCTGAAATAGATAGAGGGGCAGAACTGAGAAAAGTTTGGAAAATATTAAATATCCCTCAATGATAATAATAGAGAATATTTCATAAATGAAGAAATTACTATTAAAAGCTTTTAAAAAAAAAACTAGTGCAGCAAAAAGGATTTTGTCAAACCTGTAAAGTGATTTAAAAACAAAAGCAAAAAAAAATCTTGCAATATTGCAATCAGAACTGTATGTATATAAAAACATATGGACTACAATTATAGGATTTATGCAATTATTTACTATAAGTCATACAGTAATCTAATATAGTACAGTGTAAAGTGATGTGAATTTAACTACTTTATTAAAATTAAATATTAAAAAAAAAATCAGAAGAAACATCACATTATATAAATATATTATTACTATGATATAAAAAACTAATTTCTTAGTCATGTTTATTGTTATAGGAGTGATAAAGTCATTGCTTTGTACTAAACTAAAGATACCATATTTCTATGATAAACGAATAATAGTTGTACACATATATTTTCACATATAGAAAAAAATCTTCCATTTAATTACTTTCTTTGAAATATAATACTTTTGTTTTGCTTTTTAAAAATAAATAAATAAATGATTTAATATGCAAAGATTTTATATATTTTAAAAAATAAACTGAAAGAATATATCAGGAAAAATAATTAAAATTTACATATATAAATTTAAATTGTTTTACTAAAAATCGTTATATTTCTTTAAATTATTTTTTTAAAAAAGATTAATAATAAACATAAACAACATTGAATGATTAATCTATGTCTCCATCTACTTTTGAATTATTCCATATTTAAAGAAATCTTATCAACGAAAAATTATAAAATATATATTTGTATTTACAATTATGCAATTCAATAACCAGTATCTCCGCAAAAGATCTTTGCTTACACATAGCTATTAATATTCATAAAATTAATTATAGTTATATATATATGATTTTGTAAAATTTTGTATTTATTTATTTGCGCCCTTTAATGCCAAGGTAGGCTGTCTCTCACTCCACTCAAGTTATGACGCTGGTTACTATCGATATATTGCTTTAATCCATTTCTATTACATATATTTTTTAATTATTTTACTAAATCTCTATAATCAAAAGTAAAATCAATCATCTTTTTTATTCAATTAAGATTTCTCTAATAAAGGTAGACGACCTTGCTCGAACATGCAGAGGTTGGTGTTCATTTTTGTTAACGTTATAATGACATATTTCAACAAGATTTCATATTATGTTCTTTCTTTGAAAAATTAGATGAAAACAAATTGGCAAAATTATTTATATAAATGGAATCCCTCTCCCTCACCTCCAGGAAAATAGAAATTATGAAACAAATTGCGAATTTACAATCTAAAGACACACAAGATATATACAAATGAATTTGTTCATTGACTATTATAATATATGAAAGCTTTTTTTGGGGGGAGGGGGAATATAGAATGGTATTTTAACTGCTGCATATATTTATAAAGTAATAAAAGAGGTACTTGAATAGTTGTTTCATTTGAAAATTATTTATACTGTACTGACTTTCACATACACTCCTGCAAGTAATATTTATGAAAAAGTTTACATGTTCACATTTGCTTTTCTATGTATATTTTTTGTCTTTGTTATAGATTAATACTATTAAGCTATTTTAAAGTATTTTTTATTGTTTTATATATCATTTTTATACTTCTAATCAAATAGAATCACTATTTTATAGTGAATTTTCCTCTTAAGACATTTAAATTATATAAATTAAAGAAGTTTTTGAAAGCAGTGATAAACTACTAACAATAATGATTGAAGACTTTTTCTTCTTGATTAAAGTCTTTAATGAATATAGATACAACTTATAAAATTTATAATGTTTAATATCATCTTACCCATTATAAATTCACTATAGTTATAAAGATTTAGCTAGAAATTTTCACAATCCTTCTTCTCCACAACACAACAATTCCCTATCTCATATGATCTCTTTCTAAATATTATAAACTCTTTTGAGATCTATGAAAGACTTCAATTGTCCATCAATGTCTTCTCTTACATTATCATATCTAGCCAGTTTCACATAAACTTATTAATTCTTTTAATATTGTCAATGCTATCAGTTTGATCTCATGTAATTTGCTCTCAATTCCTTCTCATTAATCCAAATATTTCTATACTTCACATCAGCAGTTTCTGTACTATCCTTCTACTAAATGTCAGACATCAAATCAATAATTAAGCATTGGTAAAACAAGTTTATTAATAATCTTTCAAGATATGTATGTTTATTTCCTTTTAATATTAAGTTCATTCTACAGTAAATGCTTTATAGGAATTTAATTTCATACATTATATTAATAATTTGGACAATATATTTGTAATAGTTCTTTTATTACTATCAATTTTTTATTTTTATTTAAAAATCTATAGAACATTGTTTGAGTCTTTTTAATATTTAATTTCAATTCTCCTAAATTAGAACTAAAGATAAACATTAATTTTATTTAACAGCTCATGTACCGTTTTCTATAAACTCTGAAGTATTACTTACAAAAACAATATCTTCAGTAGCTAAAATCCAATTAGTATAAATAATTTCCCTTAATTTTTAAATCCATTATTTTCCATTTTAATTAAAACAATTCAAGTAAAACGTTTGTAAAAAGATTAGAAGATAATCATATAGGTCATCAACTTATCTTCCTAATAATATCATATAGATTAATCACAAATATATTTTGATAAATATTCTTTAGAATTAGACAATATTCTGAGTTAATATCATGAGGTTCCAAAGTTTTAATCATAGAAGAAAAACTTATACAATCAAGTGCTTTTTCATAATCTACAAATCCAATGCAACATGGCAGCTCATATTCGTTTATCCTTTTTGTAAAATTACTTTTAAATAAATATTCATCAGTTTTTTTTTAGTTGAGTTGAGTACAAAGTTTTCTGTAAATGTTTAGAAAAAATATTCTAAATATATATAATTGATATATATTTTGAAATTCCTAAGGTTTGCTCTCTCTCTTTTTTTATTTTTCTTAGCATATATTTATCTTTTAGATAATTTATATTGTGACAGAATGGGTTCGAACCCAGTCACAAATAAAGTATTTAATTGGTAGTCATATATGTAAAGATATATCTAATATTTAATTTTGTTATTATGTGGTAGTGGTTATAAATACATAACCATGGGGGGAAGGGACTCTGTCATTTTTTTAATGATATATATGTGTGTGTGATAAATGCGTGTATAAATAAATTAAGTAGTGGAAAGAGAGAAACGAGATTTTTTTTTTGTTTCATGTTGAAAAACTAGAGTTTTCCGGCAGAACGGGATTTTATTGTTCTGTTATTTAAAACAGAAATGATGGCACGAGTTATCACTCTTCTATGGATCTGGTTATTCCACCTTGAAGACCGGAAGTGAGGTAAAAAGAAGCTTCTAGAAACAATGGAGGGGGCTATAAAAGTGAGCCACCCACAATGCATAGGATCTTTTTCCGGCAGAGCTATAATAGTAAACAACTCAGCGAGTGAATATTTAAAACCATATAATGGTGGTTTCAACAGACATGTCGGGGTAAGAAAAGCCGCATCGGATCCAAGCCCCTGATCCCAACTTACTGCAGCTGCTTCCATAAAACCAGGATACCTCGAATAACACATAATTCCAGCATGGAATCAAATAAACCTCATCAGCCAACAGACATAAAAAAATCTAAGATCGCTACCTTGAATGGCCTAATTACCTGAGGAACGGAACTATAGAACAATAAATAAAATAAATAAAAATTGCTTCTGCTACTTCCCGGGAAAGCAGGTAAAGAACTCTTATTATTAATCTGTTAAAAATCTTCTTTATAAAAAAGAAATTTTTGTGTTTTAATAATCAGTGAAAGGTGACTTGTGAAATAACTTAATGATAATTCTTTGAAGTGTCGCTCCATTATGGACTACGAAAGCAACGAGGGTTAAAAGTCACATGATACAAACCTTCATAGTATCGATTTTCACTACTTAAGATATGTTGTGAGATCTATGAGAGAATGACGTATGATTGCGATAAAAAAAGGGGAAAATGACAGAGTGCTAAATATTATTATTTATTTTTTTTGTTCAATAAACATATATCAAGAAAGTAAAGTACTGACTCAGTTTGATTGTTTATAAAATCATTTTATTTGGTTTAGGATTGTTTAGATATTTTTAGACTTAGAAATAGAAATAAAAGTTAACTCTCTACCCCATTCATAGCTACTCATGGCTATGACATCACCCGACCATGAGACTGAGCTAGCTGGTGGTCAGAACCTCTCTCACATTCCGTAAATAGTATTCTTGTTGGTGATATATCTACTTCGTGTAATACTTATATCTGTATAAGTTTGGCGTTTGGTGTCCTTGGACGACCATAAATACGCATTGGGGATATATCACAGTTGCGAGAATGACCACAAGTTTAAATAATAATATTTTTAGGTCGAATTAATTAATTAAATATTAATACGCCTCATACATATTTGATAGTACATATGTGTCTAGTGAGAGGTAAATACGGGTTTTGTTATAATGGCATCCCAACTAAAGGGCTTTCGAAGAGAAGTAGAGAGAATGGGGAGAGTTATGAGATATTAGAAATACGTTAACAAGCAATATTTGTTTATAGTATTGCGAGAAAAGCGAAAGGTTTTATATTTTATGGAAGAAAAGGGTTGTTTGGATATATAGTTCAAATGAAGCGTTAAATAAATCAAAGGGCGTTAATTTGTTAAATATATATCTAGTAAGAAATAACCAGTCTTGTCATTTCGTAGCTGCGCAGTAGATCAAACATATGTAAACTATTAAATTTAATTTCTTTGTCTAGTCCGATGAGGTTTCGAGAGGTAAAGTGGCTAACAGGATGGCAGTGTAGAGTGCTAAGATGGGAGAGTGGGTCCGAAGCATTAATCGAAGGTAAAATAAAAAAGGATAAATTTATGAAAACAAGAGCGCAAGAGAATATGGAAAAGGGGGAACAGGAAAATATGTTGGAGCGAATTTTAAAAAAACTCGAAAGTCTAGAATTGAGATTTGGAGAGATAGAAAAGAGAATGGACAGATTAGAACAGAAAGTGGGAATCAAAGACGAGAATGATTTTGGGGAACAGGAAGGTGAAAAGACAGATATGGAGAGTGGAGATGAACAGAAGAAAGGCGCTCAAGCAAACCCCTCGGGAAAGCCGGCAGCGGCAATAAGTCACACGATGGTGCAAGGGAGTATTAATCAATTCATAAAAGTTTGTCCATTTTCAGGAAGAATGGGGGAAGCACCAGTCGAGCACCTACGTAGTTTAGAAAAATATTTCAATATAAATCCCATGTCGGAAGAAAGTAAGATAGTTATCGCATGCGGCAACCTTACAGACAATGCACAGTCATGGTGGGAAGCGCTTGGTCAACATCCAGCGACTTTTGAAGAATATAAAAAGGAAGTGAGAGAGGCCTTTTGGTCCGAGGATAGGCAGGAGTTAACGCGCTATCAAATTATGCAAGAAAAGTTTAAGGAAGGGTACAATGATAGCTACTCTCAATTCTTTCATAAACAGGTGGCTAGACTGCGGACATTGGATGCATGCAACATGACAGAAAGTCATATACTGCGTATTATAAGACACAGTATGCCCATGAGAGTGGAACAGATGATTTTGGGGGCAGGGAAAGCATCACTGGGAGAGATTGTGGAGCTGCTCAATGCCATTGACATGAGATCATATGATTACGGCGGGCATCATGAAGTAGTCAAAGAGGATGAAAGAGGGCAGAAACGGGAGTGGATACTTTTCCAAAATGGAGAGCAACACCCGAAAAGAAGAGACCACCGGAGAAGCCGAAGTTCGGACCAGGAAAAGAAGCAGAGGGGCATATTGGGCGAAATGCATAAGTGTTGTACAAAAGGAGCCTTTCAAAATACGCAAATGTATTTGAAGGCTTTTGGAGGAGGGGGTATTGTGACAGAATGGGTTCGAACCCAGTCACAAATAAAGTATTTAATTGGTAGTCATATATATATATGTAAAGATATATCTAATATTTAATTTTATTACGTGGTGGTGGTGGTGGTGGTGGTTATAAATACATAAACATGGGGGGAAGGGACTCTGTCATTTTTTTAATGATATATATGTGTGTGTGATAAATGCGTGTATAAATAAATTAAGTAGTGGAAAGAGAGAAACGAGATTTTTTTTTTGTTTCATGTTGAAAAACTAGAGTTTTCCGGCAGAACGGGATTTTATTGTTCTGTTATTTAAAACAGAAATGATGGCACGAGTTATCACACTTCTACGGATCTGGTTATTCCACCTTGAAGACCGGAAGTGAGGTAAAAAGAAGCTTCTAGAAACAATGGAGGGGGCTATAAAAGTGAGCCACCCACAATGCATAGGATCTTTTTCCGGCAGAGCTATAATAGTAAACAACTCAGCGAGTGAATATTTAAAACTATATAATGGTGGTTTCAACAGACATGTTGGAGTAAGAAAAGCCGCATCGGATCCAAGCCCCTGATCCCAACTTACTGCAGCTGCTTCCATAAAACCAGGATACCTCGAATAATACATAATTCCAGCGTGGAATCAAATAAACCTCATCAGCCAATGGTCATAGAAAAATCTAAGATCGCTACCTTGAATGGCCTAATTACCTGAGGAACGGAACTATAGAACAATAAATAAAATAAATAAAAATTGCTTCTGCTACTTCCCGGGAAAGCAGGTAAAGAACTCTTATTATTAATCTGTTAAAAATCTTTTTTATAAAAAAGAAATTTTTGTGTTTTTATAATCAGTGAAAGGTGACTTGTGAAATAACTTAATGATAATTCTTTGAAGTGTCGCTCCATTATGGACTACGAAAGCAACGAGGGTTAAAAGTCACATGATACAAACTTTCATAGTATCGATTTTCGCTACTTAAGATATGTTGTGAGATCTATGAGAGAATGACGTATGATTGCGATAAAAAAAGGGGAAAATGACAGAGTGCTAAATATTATTTTTTTTTTTTTTTGTTCAATAAACATATATCAAGAAAGTAAAGTACTGACTCAGTTTGATTGTTTATAAAATCATTTTATTTGGTTTAGGATTGTTTAGATATTTTTAGACTTAAAAATAGAAATAAAAGTGAACTCTTTACCCCATTCATAGCTACTCATGGCTATGACGTCACCCGACGATGAGACTGAGCTAGCTGGTGGTCAGAATCTCTCTCACATTCTGTAAATAGTATTCTTGTTGGTGATATATCTACTTCATGTAATACTTATATCCGTATAAGTTTGGCGCTTGGTGTCCTTGGACGATCATAAATACGCGTTGGGGATATATCACAGTTGCGAGAATGACCACAAGTTTAAATAATAATATTTTTTAGGTCAAATTAATTAATTAAATATTAATACGCCTCATACATATTTGATAGACATACGTGTCTAGTGAGAGGTAAATACGGGTTTTGTTATAATATATAACACTGATAAACAACCTATTTCTTTATCTGCTTCTTTAAAAATCTATATAAAAATTCCATCACTTTCTAGATTTTTTTTGTTCTTCATAAATTTAATTGCCTACATCAAATCTTCATACAGAATATGACACATTTCAAATGATATTATTCCATAGGCTACTTTAATCTTTCATACACTTCATATCATTTCTATTGTGGTTTTTTTTTTTTTTTTGGGGGGGGGACCATAATTAAAATAACTTTCTTCCCATTACCAAATCATTATTTTATATATTTGATAATTTTATTCTTTGTATAGCTTTCCTTCCATTTCAGGATTAAATTCTATTATCAATTTCCAAATTCAATTCCTCTAAGTAAAATCATTTTCACATTCCTTCTTTCCTGCATACACTACTTATGTCTATATGTCATATCAATATATAATTTTATTCCATTACAACTATGACTATCTAATTGACCTCATATCAATATATAATTTTATTCCATTACAACTATGACTATCTAATTGACCTCATATAAAAATTAACAATTCCACAATTTTTTTTTAACATTTTAAAATAATTTGTAATTTTAATTATTATTTCTATAAGTTAGGTGATATCAACTAGTATTACAGTTTTACTTAAATGACTTACATCTCATTAATTAATCACTTTCTATGCTGAATCTATTGAACACATTGTCTTTAAAATACATATTTTCTTACAGTCAAAATATAATTCTACTTCACTGCATTTTCATTTGAATGTCTTCAATGCTCATTTCATTAATTTTTAAACTTTTTCCAAAAAGAGTTCACAATGCAGTTTTTTTTTTCCTGCAAATTACTCAAATTTAAAACTTTTTTGTTTCTTTAATTTACAAAAAAAGTACCGCATGAACTTTAGTCTTTCTAATATTTTCTTATTTCCATCTTAAAATCTCCTACACTTTAAAATTTCTTTGTTTAATTCAAAAGCATTATATATACTTGTATAAAAAAGTCTTCTTCCTTCATTAGAATAAGCACTGCTTTTACTCTTTCCCATATATCATTAACCTCTACAATGTTCTATTATTCATTTACAATAAATTCCATTATAATTAATAATCCATGCTCACTTTACAAATCAATCGTTTCATCTTGGCTTCACAAAATATGACAAAATATTCTTATTTCAATTCAAAAACCCATTTAAAAGTAATTTATAGTTCTAGATGGCTAAATATAATATTATAAATCAAATAGTAGTATCCTACATGGTATCAAATAAATAGTATGAACCTAAATCCAGATATTCCTACAATTATCTCGTTATCTTGTCTAATAATTTCACACCCTCAAAAGAATGAGAGGCATATTTTTAGTTGCAAATATTGCTTATATAAGAATATAATTATTTATGTTAATTTTAAAAAAATTACTAAATATAATGTAAACTTTTGATTGGTTATCCATAGTAGGAATAGAATATAAAATATATATTATAGTTCCAAAATTTTAAATTTATAATTTAGATAATAGTAACACTATAAATTTTGGTATAACATAAATAAATAAATTAACAGATAAAGATTAAAGATAGAATTCTGGTGAGATTTAATAACCATTCTTTATTTATATTATAATCCACTATATAATTTTAACATGAGAGTTGTCAATCTAAATAAATATCATTACTTATAAAATTGACTTTAATTTATTTTATGACAATGTTTCCTCAGAAGTTAAATATATAGAATTATAGAAAATGAAAGAAGGAATAATTATAGATTACAAGATAATAATTTATTTTAAAATTATTGTAATAGTATATATTTTAAATATAAATATTTATTATAAATTTTATATTTAAATTCAATTAATAATATCACATATTAAAAATATAATTAAAATTAAAACTTTAGTCTTAAAGAAATGATTTAAATTAATTTTGTTTGTAAAATATTTATTGATTTTAATTATTTTAAATAGAAACAGAAAAATATTTAATTTAAAAGTTGTAATAGTTGATATGGGATATTGACCAATGAGATTTAAATAAGTAGTTTTCTGACATCCCTTTATCCTGGGGTTTTTAAGAAAAAGGATAGAAGCAGATGATCGGGGTAGATTCATAAAAAAAATGTAAAGCAGATGGTTGTTTCAATTTCATTTCCTGGTAAAAAATTATACAAGTTTTAAAATATTTAAAATTTTAAATGGTAAAATAATATTTAAAAAGTTGCCTAAGGATATATTTTATAGCAATTGTTAAAGTCATGGAGTGAGTTCAAACCAATTTCTTTATTATGACCTAGTTTCAAGTCTTGATTGTCCAATTATAACTAAAATGATATCTAAAAAAAGTCTAAAAGAAAAGCTAAAGTTATTATTCTTATTTGGAATAATCATGAGAAAGAAAGGACAACTACATTTCCTTAAAGAAAGATATATGTGCATTCACGTAAGAAAACATTCATTTATTTATGTCAAATTAAATATTTTTATTAGTCATAAATTAAAAATGAGAAACAAGTTTAAAATCTCTAGAAATACATTTTCAATACTTGTAAAAGTTTTTTATCGGATGTTAAAAATAAGGATGTAGTTGACAGTCTAATGAAAATTAATATTCTGTTTAAATTGAATAATTGACATGTGATAAATAGCTTGAAAAATTTTGAAGAAGAAAATATTTAGCATATACTTAATAATGAAAAAAAAGACAGATAAATGATGAATTAATATTTCTCATGTTTAAACAGAAGGTGAGATCTTATTATATTATTATGAGAAAGGAGCAGTAAAATGGGAAGGATAATTGAAAAAGTCTGTTTAACTTTTTAATAGTAAATGATAGTCACGAAGATGATACACTATAATACAGAAAGTTAAATGAATTTATTCATATGTATTTAAATTTTACGAGATCAATAAAAGGAAAGTGAAGAAATAAGTTGAAGGAAACTTATTGATGAATTAATTAAACCTATTTTAAAGTTTTGTAATGTGGGAAAATAATGAGAAGATTTATTGAGAAAATTTATTAAACTCTTTCGTTAGTGCATTTTTCAAGAACATGATTATGCGCATATAACATTAAACTAGTCAAGAAGGAAGGATGCATCCAATTCAGAACTTTTGTGGAGTCAGTGTTATGCTTGTTTGTCTAATGTTTTGATTAAATATACATATGTTCTAGCAGAAAGATATGAGAAGCACCCGAACTCGCGAGGAATGGTGAACATGTACTGGGTGACCATGGTAGTATTAAACTAAAAATTTGAAATGGATTTTAAAGAGAAAAAGGATTTAAAATTTATTATTAATATTTTTTTTTGTTTGATATGAAATATAAATATGAGGTATTTTAGTTAGTAATAATTGAAAGAATTTTATATGCAATATAGTATATACAGTTAAAAAATATTAACCTTTTTATTATTTATTCTTGTTTAAAAAAAGAGTATACTTAAAGATATGAAGAGAGTACACGTGAGTTATAACATGAAAGTATGTGGGTGTATAGTATTTTAACTTTATATTTTAGTTGGTATATATGTTAAGAAAATTGAGTGTGGTAAAATATGTTGTAAATTCAAATGTATTATCATAAAGTATATTTGACAAAGAGGAATGAACTAGTGGAGATAAAAAAAATTTTATAGGATTCTATGAAAATAAAATAAACATAAAATGTAATGTTATTTGTGAGAGTAAAAAATGAGTGAATGTTAATATATAAAAAAAGAATATTAATCATGATCTCATTTGTCATGGGGGGAAAAGTATCATATTGATAATGATAAAGATAGACTATTTGTTTTGTAACATGATCTCAAATATAGATAGAAAATATTTAATGGGAAGATTATATTATATTATTAGTCCTCAAGTAGTATAATAAGAGATGTGGAAGACACAGTAGGGAAAGAGGAGTTGAAATTCCAGGATAGGATATAAAATATCATCCTGAAGAACTGATTGAATAGTTGAATGGGAGTAATCTTTGTGACACTCAGATAGGTTATTAGAAAGAGATGGGAGGATTTTCTGCAAAGACATGAGAGTAATTTATACAGTAAATGCTTGCTGAATATATTAGCCAGGGTAAAATTGGGGTAAAATCATTAGGAAGATGATTACCTGCCAAAATATGACACCTCATAAATAAAAAAACCTATATCCCTCTATTATGATATAGTATTTTGGGATAAAATCAGTTTCTTATCTATGAAGTTTTCTGGTAAATCAAAATAGAGTAGGCATTGAAAGTTGACTAAATATTTTAAGAATTTTATAGTTTGTTTTCCTAACTATATACAGAACAAATATTTTATATTTGAATAAAAATTTGAATAAATTATTATATGAACCATGATACCTGAGATCAAAGATAAACAGAAAATATAAATGAGAAATAGAGAGTGAATGTATAAAATGAATTACATTAGATGAAAAAGAGTCATTAATTTCACTATTCATTTTGAATACATTATAAATCGTGTTGTTTTTTGTTTGTTTTTTTTTGTAACATTACCACAGCAGCAATAATTTTGTTGATAAGATTATAGTGCAATATTTTTATACCAATTTTGAATATGAAATACAATTTAAATATTACAATTTTATTAACATACATCAGGAGTTACAAAATATCAGGTAAATAAGGAAAGATGACTAAGAAGATAACCATCAGATAACTCATGAAGTGTAAAACTATATAATATTAGTATGAAAGCATACATGATGTTAAGAAGAATAAACTTATGATTTTAAAATAACTAAATACTGAATATGGGAAGGGTTAAATATATACAATAATTATTGTCCATCTGTCATGAATGCTCATAAATTTGTTGTAAATTTATAAACAGTTCAATGATTATTTTGTTAGTGAATTATTTAACCTAATGTATATAGGTGTTTGTTGTTTATAATTATTGTGGTAAATAAATGAATATTTTGATTTAAATTTTGTAGTAGTAATTTCATTGTATTTGAGAGTCATTTTCATCACAAGGTCATATCAATAAAGTGCATTATCCACACTGAATTACACATAGCTCATACTGATTACATGCTTTATCTGAAATTATATTTAAGAATTTATAATTGACACATTAATTATCAAATTGCTTTTAAATTATAACTATATTAAAGAAAGTTTGTAGTATATCATATTTTTATTAGATATAAAAGAATCTTGAAGATTTATTTGAAAAGTACTATTAAGTATTACAAAATAGAGAGCATATAATAGAAATTAATAGTATGTTTTAAGAGTCACATTCTGATTTTGTAATCTAAGTTTGAAATATATTTTATATCATAAATTTAGAAGTATTATATTATTTCATAGTACAAGTTACTGACCAAATATATTTTAAGGTTTGTAATTCTGAGGATCTAATTACAATAGGTGAATGCTAAGTAATTAAGAAATGTATTTAATAGAGTTAGACTTTGTAGATAATAATTGTGTAATAAAGCTTTTGATTATAATAAAAATGAGTATTCTATAGTGATTGTTATTAGTCTAAGTATAAGAAAAAATCTTAGGAAAGAAAATTAAATTATTTAAGTGAAAGTAATGAGTTGATAGTGATCGGCAATTTTCATGTCTTGTTATTATAGTTAGATTAATTTTCAAATAGGAGGTTAATCAAAGTTTATAAGAGTAAAGGTGATTTTATTTAAATGGTTGGATCTCATCAAAATCCCTTTTGCGATTCAATTATTTAATTAGTAATCCAATTGTTATATTAGTTTTTGGAATAGAATAATTTTGATTTCTGAGATATTTGTAGGATAGCACTAATTATTTTAATTTAATGTGATTTTGTTTTAATGTTATTATTTTGAGATTCTTAAATTGTAGAAGAGTAGTTAGATCATTATTTAAATAAAATATTATGTTAGTCATTGTTTGTGGGGGGTTTACTAATGATTATAATATGATGGTGGTAGGAGAATTATCACAATAGCAATGCCATTGTGGAATGTATTTTATATACTTCTCAATGTTAAAACCTCTATGTTGTAACCATCCCTAAAGTCTATCTTATGTTTTGACATATTGTAAGTTTCAAACCCTATAGAGAATCTTATACTTTATTGTTATTATACCTGATTGTTTATTACTGAGCTAGTATCATAGAGGGTAAAAAGAGAAGGTAGGATAGAGGTGTTGAAGAACTGGAAGGGAAGGTTACAATATATACCTGGTGAAACAGTAAGATTCGTATTCGAATCTTAAGTTTCACCTTTTTCTGTCGTCTCTCACTGCCCGGTCTATCCCGCCCAAATTTAAACTTTTTGATATTGAATATATTGTGACAGTCAGATGATGTGTGTAGATTTAACCCAGTTCGAATACTAGGCGAAAGTACCTCAAAGCCAACCATACGCGAGATATAAATCAAGAATACTTATGACCTCTGCCCATTCGCCTGTTCTCGAGGCCTGATCACAAACAAACAACACCATCTGAGCCATGCATAAATTATTTTTCAACCGGCCACAAAGCTTAGCAACAGCGGTAGAGACATGGACGGGAAATCCTAAAGAGCTAAAAGCTAAATGTGTAAAGTACATCAAAATATGTGTTGGTGTTTGCGTTTTGCGTGCCTGGATCATTGAAAAGTAAAAATAAAGCATTTAATATAACTAAGAAACTCAAGTTTTTGATAATTAAATAATGTTTAATTACTGGCTTTAAAATATGAATAAAGCTTTAATGGCCTCCGCTATTCCCCTCAATTATGGCAACAAACTAATTAGACAATAAAAAGAAAACAGGTTAATAGGTTTGCGGTCAAATTCTTTTCTTCCCAATTTTATTAAAAAAATTCCAACTCGATCTTCTCGATAAAGTACGATAGATCATAAAAACCTTTCGCAAAGCATTTCTTATGGCTTTGCGCTAAAAACCGGGTTTAAAATTAACTTAGAACGTATATAGCTAAATCAAATATACGTGACTAGCTAATGGCGGACAAAAAAGAGGTGTTATCAAAAAGATCAAGTTGGCACACAAAAGAAACTGACTTGGATTTAATTAACAACATAAATAAAATTGGAAAGTGATTTCAAATGACAAAAAAAATTAATTATTAAATTTAACCGCAACGAAATACTAAATATTTACAATGGTTAGTAAGGAAGAATAGCGAAGGTAAAAAGGTTACATATAGCTAGATGATCCCAAAATATATTTAAGGTTAATTCATAAAATGTTTACATAGCAAAGACATATATTTCAATACAACAATAAAACAATATGAATCAAAAGTAGCATACGAGATAGTTTAATTTAGGAGATACGATACCGTCCTTTTTCCGTGATGTTCCCTACGGCGTCCGTGGCTTGATCCGACCGACGATAGGTATTTGTCCGGACAATGAAAATATGAAGTATGGCTTCCATGAAAAGTTCTCCAGACACGGCATAGAGTTCATATGGTTATTGATTGGATGTTAAGGCATTTTGGATGGTATTTAGGAACCTCGGCGATAGGCAAAGCTATGATTTGCCTAGCCAAGCATATCCATTTTCCTCAAAATACGGTTGGTTTTAACTGGAGCAGGTTCCAACTTCTCCATTGTTTGAAAATGACAGCTGTATAACTTTTTTTGAAGCACAAGCTAAATGTGAAGCAAAATCTGACGGATTTCTCCCAAGAGAAATCTGAATGCACTTTCCAGAAAGCTTGGAAATAAAACAGCAAGAAAAATCTTAATAAATCGCCTTCACAAGCAAAATCAGAATCAAATGACTCCTTCAAAAAGAAAAGTCTGAATAATCATCTCTTTTGTTCTCCCTACTATTTATACTTTCTCTGACAGCTACCTTCCATTGTTTGTATGATCTGAGATCTTGATAAGCCCCCCCTTGCTGCTTTGTTTTAAAACAACACGTTCTAAAAATAACTTCAATTTTTTTACTCTAACTTTCTTACTTTAAAGTTGGAATTCTATTAATTAAAAAGCAAGAAAGAAAATGCCATCTTTAATTAGACTTGAACGGCTCACTAATTAAAATATACATTCTTTCAGAAATGTTGGTGGGCTTATCTCAAAATCAAATCATACTAAATATTTTAATAAAATTTGAACAACAATATATTATTATTTTACAATAGAATAAGCATTTTATCTCAGCAGAATTTTGCATTTACTCATATATATACGCTAGATGTATATATATGTTTGACTAATAGGTTAAGCAATTTTTATCAATAGAATGAAATTTATTTAAAATAAAATATTTAACTGTAATACACATTTAATAAGCATAACTATTTTTAACTCTAATGCAAAACCCTGCTGATATTGAACTATAAACTTAATTTAGGTCTACAATACTAATTAAGTTTATAGGAAGATGTGAAGCATGGATCGGACTTCAGATCCATTGCTTCATTTCCCAATAGTTAGTGAGCAAAAAAAAAAATGTTTTAAAAAAAAAAATGCTGTTGCTTCAGGTCAGAGGTAAGAATTTGTACCAGGTGAGTTCAAGCCTACTCTTTATTCACTGTAATGTTTAATTTGCTACTACTAATAATCTTTCTAAATGTTACTATAAAACGGTTTATCCATCATTCACTCCTATATTTTTTTAAATCAAATCCGTGTTGTTTTAGTCTGACTAGCTATATTTATATTTTTAATTTCTAAACTTTCCGGGATCCGGTGGTACATAAGGTTTTAAGTTTCTGGCATTGTATACTCCTTTTATGCCATTATTATCTTCCAAAAGGAACGCATTTCTCCCGCATTCCTTTTTCAATGTGTACTGGCCCTTGATATATTGGGAAAAACTTTTTGAATTCTTTCCGCAATGTATTACTTGGCCTAGGGTCTCTCAGCCATACTTGCTCCCCTTGCCTGAATTGATATTGCTGGTTTCGTTTTTTATTTTTCCGGTGCAGCGCAGCCCGTTTTAATCGTTCATATGCTATCTTTTGATCTTGTAGTTTATCTATCTTCTCCTCTTCCATCGGCATTTTGGTTTTAAATAACTGAGGACATTCTTTCCCATAATGCAGGCGAGTTGGAGTAAATCCTGTCGACTCATTCATTGTGTTGTTAATATACTGTACCACCTTTTCGGTTTTATTTACCCAGTCCCGATGGTTGGTTGGTATATATGTCCTAAAGAGTCGCCCTATTTCTCGCATGACTCTTTCACAAGGGTTAGCCTGTGGATTTCTAATGGAAGTTAGCCTATGATGAATTCCTTGTTTAGCCATCCATGTCTTCCATTCTTTGGAGGTAAATGCTGTGCCATGATCAGATATCACTATCTGGGGTTTTCCAACTTCTGGCAACTGTTTTTCCC
Source organism: Epiperipatus broadwayi (assembly GCA_028023455.1). NCBI lineage: Eukaryota > Metazoa > Onychophora > Udeonychophora > Euonychophora > Peripatidae > Epiperipatus > Epiperipatus broadwayi. The sequence continues at coordinate 62,120 of JAQFVV010013845.1, forward strand.
GAAGTGCCTTTATGGCTCCTCTAGCGTTTGCTGTCCTTACTGGGTATGCTTTCACGTACTTTGAAAACACATCATACGTGACAAATAGATATTGGAATCGTCGAAACATCGGTAATGGGCCATAATGATCTACAGCTAGCAGCTCATTTGGTTTAGATGCGAGGATCGGTTGTGGCTCTCCTGCATACGATCGATTTGGTGCCTTGCTCCGAGCACAAATCTCACAGGTTTTCAACACACGTAGGATCTGTGAGTACATCCCTGGCCAATAAAATTGACGTTTTATTGCTTCTTCTACTTTCCGAGGACCATAATGTCCCACCGACTGATGGATGTGGGTAATAATTTGGTGTCTCAATTTGTGAGGTATTATGACTTTCCATGGATTGTGAGGGCTTTTGGTATTAATCTGAAGGATCCCATCTGTGATTCTGTATTGATTATAGTGCCTACTGGCTGCCATCTTAGATGTAATAATGTTAATTATTTTCTTATATTGAGCATCCTGGGACTGCCAATACGCTAAATTCTGGAGGTGAGATTCCACTGTTTTTTCTGCTGTGGTTGTCATTATCTTCATTGCCTGGTTTCCTAAATCTGGATTCTGAGCAGCCATGGGCATAGGGTGGCGGCTTAAAATATCAGCCACAATATTCTGTGATCCAGGGCAATAAATGACACTATACCGAAACTGTTGAAGAATCAGGCTCCACCTTATCAATCTGTCATTGTTTAAAAAGCTCTTGTTCAAAAATTCCAAACATTTGTGGTCAGTTATGATTACCACTTCTGATCCCAACAAAAACTGTTTCAGTTTCTGGCAAGCCCACACTATTGCTAATGTCTCCTGCTCAGTTGTTGTATAATGCTTTTCTGCCCCTCTCAACGTCCGACTAATAAAGTATAACACTTGATGCTCATTTTTATCACCAATTTGAAACAACACAGCACCCAAGCCTTGCCTACTGCTATCTGTTTGAAGGTAAAAGGGGCGAGAAAAATCCGGATGGTATAACATTACTGTTTCCAAGAACTTATCTTTTACTTTAGACATTTCTTGCTCATGCCTCTCTTTCCATTCCCATTTTTTACTACTCTTCTTTATTAATTCAATTAGCTGTGTGGTGTCATAAGCAAATCTAGGATAGAAGCGGTGATAGAAATTACACAATCCCAGAAATGCTCGAACCTGCTTCTGGTTGGTGGGAGTTGGAAAATTCTTTATAGCTTCTATTTTTGCAGGATGGGGTTTGACACCTTGACTATTTACAACATGGCCCAAAAATTCAATTTCTTCCACTGCAAAAAAACTCTTTTCCATGTTGATGGTTATATTTTCACGTATGCATTCACGAAAGAAGCTTTCCAAATGACGCAAATGCTCATCGATGTCCTTTGAGGCGATCACGATATCGTCCACGTAACACACCATGTGTTCCTGTATTTGAGGAGATAAAACATTCTTCAAACATCTCATGAGGCCTGCTCCACTATTAATTAAACCGAATGGAACCCTCTTGAACACGTGAGTCTGGCCCTTGTAACGAAATGCCGTATACTTTCTATCGCGTTGGTCCAACGGCATTTGCCAATAACTTGCTGTCATATCCATAGTCGAGAATACAGTCTTCCCTGCGAGCTGCACAAACGTTTCATGCATTGGTGGCGGCACATCACGTTCCGGAATGGTCACATTATTTAGGCGACGCGCATCTAAACACAAACGCACATTTCCGTTTTTCTTCTTGATTACAATCAATGGGTTATTGTAGGGTGAAGGGGCCCGTTCAATAATATCCCATTCCAGCATCTGCTTTATTTGTTTATCCACTTCCTCTTTGTATTGGAACGGGATAGGATATGTTTTTGTTTGGTGGTACGATTCCTCTCTAAGCCTAATTCGGTGAGTGTACCCTCTAATTTTTCCTGGTACGCCAGAAAATACCGCTGCATATCTTTGTAAAATTTGTTGCAACTGCTGACTATGCTCGTTATTCCTAATCATTGATATGCCCACTTTTTGTTTTATCATTTCCTCATCGATCACTTGTATAACACAACTGCCAATGGGGTGATTATCTTGAGCCACTATTGTAAATGGGACTTGTATGCCTTCTAACATACATTTCCTCATTGGGTAATGTATGATCCCTTGATACTGCTGAAGGAAATCTGAACCTAATACTAAGTCATACAACAAACCCTCCATTACTAAGAAGGCATGATTAAAACATTTACCGCTAATTTTCATCTCCAACCACATTTGGTATCGTTCACTATTCATTTTTCTTCCATTTGCCAGAGTTAACTGGATAGGGCGCATGGGAAACTTTAAGTATTTTGGGTTGCTTTCATATTCTGTGGCTAGTTTTTTTGATATGATAGATACTTGACTGCCAGAGTCAACTAATGCTTGTATTTCATTGTCGTTTATGGTTACTTGAATGACTGGGTTTGAATTTGTGCCTATGTCTTCGTTATCCTTTTGTTGTACAATTGCTGTATGGGATGGCCCAGCTTCTCTATTTTTTACTCTTGACAGGTTTGTACTCTTTTGTTTGGCAATAGATTTATTTTGAAATTTTACCTCCTTTTCATTTCTGTCTTCATCAAGATATTCATATTCGATAGCCGTTAGTATACGAGTTGTACCTTCAATATCTTGCACTTGACTGCTTATTAATATTTTCCTTATCCAGAGTGGCATGTTGTGCCTAATCATCCTTACTATCTGCATTTCTGGATAATTGAATGCATTTAGCGTTTTTATTCTATTTACCTGTCTAACAAAAAACTGAGCATAAGTCTCTTGATGGTTAGCTGGGTATCTTTCATGCATGATGGAATACATTAAACCTTCCTGTCGCTCTGCACTCCAATACATAGACATCACTGCTTGCTCATATTCCCTAAATGTTACTGGTTGATCAGACAGAGTGTTCCACCAGTCTCTAGCAGATTCTTTCAAATGATGACTGGAGATCGCCACTTTTTCTTCTTCAGTCATATTCTGGAATTTGAAAAACATCTTTAAACTATCTAGGTGGTGTCTAGGGTTTCCACCTGGTTCACCTCTAAAACATTGTATGTGGATAAACTTTGCCACAGGAGATGTTACAGGGTTAATTATCAATGGTATAAGTATTTGGTTGCCTTGTTGCACCTGGATAGGGTTCGAAGGCTGTTGATTGTTTGTTTTTTCACTATCCTCATTAATTTGTCCATGTTCCTCTTCACATTGCAAGTCCAAGTGGTGAATATCCATACCCAATTCATTATTAATTAATGATTTAATATGAGTATCATCTTGCTTCTGTTGGGATTGCCATTTAAAGTGAGTATTCTCATCTGGCAATACTTTTGTTCTGGTATGTTGTTGCTGGAGAACCATGTTTTCCTCCAAACGGTTCAGTCGTTGAGATGTCATATTCATGAATTGCTGGAACATGTTCCTCATCATTTCATTTTCATGTCTCCTTTCTTTGATGAAAGCATCAAAGTTATACTCTTCATTATGAGTACCTGTTGGCCTCTTGGGAATATTGAGTACTACCTCCTCCTCGCTGTCATAATGTGCGTCCGTCTGTTGGTCCATTCTTTTTTTGCTATTTTGCTACAGAAAGTCACAATTTATCTCTAAACGTATTTTAATACAATCTATATAAATATATTGTATTATGTCTATCTAGGAGCTATATCCTGTATGTGAAGAAAAAAATTTTTTTTGTTCTTTAAAAACAATAAGTCAAATATTCTAAATTCTTTATTTATGTTTTCAAAAACTAACTTTGCCTACCTCACGAGGTCCTATTTTAACCCTATGCCTATATGTATCTGTTTATACATGAAAATATAAAAAATCCTGCCGTGTCTGTCTTTAATAAGTATACCACATATTATTCTCCTCAATTTACTTTATTTATATTTTATTAAAATATCATTGCTATGTTAATATAACTGAAATAATCCACTTACAGCTTGACCTGGCTTTCTCTGACACCTGAAACAACTAAAAAATGCATTTACATTAATACAAGTATATATATATAAAGAAATATGTGAGCAAAATATACATGTCATGTTTAAAATTATTTTGGCTCACTAAGCATACATTGTTATTTTGATCATCTACTATAATTTAGTTTATTTGATATCCGATATGAGAAATTGCACTTGCCGACAAATTTATTTGAGAAGGGCGCCAGTCGACAAGACAATGGCCATATCAAATATACATATTAATGGATAATGATCCAAGCACACATTTATAAGGGTTTATAAAGTTTCAATGCAATTAAAATTTTACTTTGCGTTTCAGTTCACTTTAAAAAAAATTTAATTTGATTCTGCTGAACGAAAAAAAAATCTCTGCATGAATAAGTAAATGCTATTTTAAATGACACAATATTATTTAAATCTAAGACGTATAACAACTAAGTACGGTAATTTGTCTGACCTGGGATCGAAACCAGTTACCATTTTGGTCAAGACACACAAAAAAATTCAAACAGCCAAAGTATGATTAACAAAACAAAATATACACAAAAAATTAAAAATAAAAGTAAAATCCCATGATAACTGCCACTCCGAATTATGAACCTGGGATCGAAACCAACTACCATTTTGGTCACAACCCGAAATAGGTTAACAATTATCACGCAATTTTACAGAATCACGCATTGAAATCAAAAACTGTTTCAAAAAAAACATTTATATAAAAAATGGGTTTTACCAAACTATAACGAAGTGTATACCATATACACCCATATATATGAATATGTACACACCAAATAAGCATATATATGACTACATATAAATATACAAACAGATATACCTATACAAATATTTCTTTTATTATTATGTACATAAATTTATTAGAACGAATGTCATATTGCAAACCGCATACTCCTATTATTTCAGGCAAGTAACGCTGGTCACAACTATGACACGGAAACAACAATTGCAGACATAGACCTATTATTTCAGGCTACTCAGCAATTCTGAACTCTAAAGTGTAAGGGGTCTTCACCTAAACGGTTACTCAAGGAATCTTCATAAACGATCACTAAAAAACAAGGGCTTCACCTAACGGTTACTCAAAAGGTCTTCACCTAACGGTTACTCAATAAATGATTCAATAGCATAATCCGAAATGGAGAAAAAAAAATCTTAACTAAAGGGTGGCTGACATATATGTTATACAAAAATATATCTATTTATTAACGAACATACGCATTTACTTTTCATAAAGATAAAATTAAGTTTGCTAGTATTGAAACAAAACTTAATTTATATTTGGTAGGACACGTAATTACAAAATATTTAACAGTGAACGAGAATTTTGCATGATTATAGCATTCATTTTATATAAAAACGAAATGCAGAGAAAGTGAAAAAAATGTTTGTTAACACCATACAATGACACGTGTAATTTTGACTTATCAAAGCTTTCAATCTATGAAAAAAAATTCTATTAACGAAAAAAAAAGGTTATCTAAGATATTTACAAAAATTTATCCAAACGGAAAATAAAAATCTATTATGTACTGTACTTTTTTTTTTTGACTCAAAATATTAACACTACCGTTTATACTATATTTCGAGAAAAACATTATTATTCCAAACTTTTTCATATTTGAGCGATACTAAAAACAATCTAAAGTACGAAAGCTAATTTAAGGGAGGGCGGGTGGGTATATATTTGACACTTCCGCCTTATTGAAGCTATCTACTTTATACGAGAAAAAAAAATATGGCGTACTGGCCATGACAAAACTAATTAGGATTACCAAAAAATTACTTTAACTCTGAAATCTTCTTTTCTAGTCACACACCAAAAAAACAACTGACGGCGTGTTAACTTTTTAACTATAAAATATTCATTTTCTATATATCAAACTCGGAAAAAAAAAATGTTTAGCTTATGGCACATTTAACTTCTTAATTAATTAAAAAAATGACATTTAGCTCACGTTAGGAAACAAACTTGGAAAAATTATACATATATTATTTTTATATAAATATATTCAACTAAAACTAACTTCTCAGGGTAGTAATTTTTTTTTTTTTTAAAAAAAAAATGACATACGTCCCACTGCGACAAACTAGAAGCAAAAAAAAATTCCCGTATAACTAACAATTATTTCGTGTTATTTAAAAAAACATTATATATATGTGTGTACAAACCCGGGAAAAAAAATCTACATATATATTATTCATTAATTTAAAACAGAAAGAAGAAAAAAACATTATACACACATACAAATGTTATACAGGGCATTGCAGGGTATGGAAAATTTCGAATAGCCACACGATGGGCGTCCAGAATTACGGAAAAAAAGATCTACTGTGACAGTCAGATGATGTATGTAGGTTGCCCCAGTTCGAATACTGAGGCGAAAGTACCTCAAAAGCCAACCATACGCGAGATATAAATCAAGAATGCTTACTGACCTCTGCCCATTCGCCTGTTCTCCCAGGCCTGATCACAAACCAACAACACCATCTGAGCCATGCATAAATTATTTTTCAACCGGCCACAAAAGCTTAGCAACAGCGGTAGGGACATGGACGGGAAATCTTAAAGGCTAATAGCCAAATGTATATAAAAGTACCATCAAAATGTGTATTGGTGTTTGCGTTTTACATTCCTACGATCATTCGAAAAGTAAAAAATAAAGCATTTAATATAACTAAGAAACTCAAGTTTTTGATAATTAAATAATGTTTAATTACTGGCTTTAAAAAAATATGAATAAAGCTTTAATGGCCTCCCATTATATTTCCCTCAATTATGGCAACA
>JAQFVV010013846.1:0-68822 GCA_028023455.1 Epiperipatus broadwayi
AAAGAAAGTTAACAAAAAAAAGTTACTGTAGTATTATGTAAAGAAACTGATGGATCGTTAGTCGATAATTTAAAAGCAAACCAACACCCCTACACCATTTAAAAACAAAGTGTTTGTTTATTAAAAAAATTTAACCAAAAGAAAAAACTGGGTTAAAAAAAAATCTTTGATGGTTTACCGTAATATTATGTAAAGAAAGTGATGGGCTATTAGTCTATAATTTAAAAGCAAACCAACATCCCTACACCATCTAAAAACAAAGTGTTTGTTTCTTAAAAAATGAAACCAAAAAAAAACCGGATGAAAAAAAACTTTGGTTTACCGTAATTAATATTATGTAAAGAAACCGACGGACCATTAGTCAATAATTTAAAAGCAAACCAACATCCCTAGACCATCTAAAAACAAAGTGTTTGCTTCTTAAAAAATGAAAAAAAAAAAAATCTTTGATGGTTTACCGTAGTATTATGTAAACCAAACAGTCGGACCGATGAAAAAAAATTAAAAACCAGTTAAAAAATATTTTCGTGAATCGGTATATTGATGTGCATTGGGCAAAAAACAGCACCACCAAACAGTAGGGTTCAGTATATATACTATTATCTCTTATTCATATTTCTTTATTAAACAATTATGAACATTTCCAACAAATTGAATGCTATCAATATTAATATACAAGATAAATGACTAAAATAATCTTCTTTGCAAAGAAGATAATAGATTTATCTTAATTGTGCCAACCAAATGATATCATTCAGAGAATTAAAAATTGTCAAACTCTTTCTCCTCCAAACGTTTTAAGTATTAAAAACAAATTAATTCTGACAGAAATGCTACAGAATTCTATAATAATATATGAAAAAAATAAATGAACAGATTAATAAATCAAATATTGATGTTTTACAGTGCAAATCTCTAAATTATATTCTAACATAACTTTATCACTGCAAATAATTTTATATATCTAGTCTAAAGAACCAAACAATATTTTTTAACAACAAACAAATAAACAAATTCTTCCTTTCTCAAAAACCATTCAACTACATAATATTTAATACATGTGAAAGTTTTTACAGACTATCTTAAAAGATTTCATCCATTCTTGAAACAAATGTTCTAATTGGTTCATTATGTCTTGGCCTAATACCATATAATTCATATTACATTTGGTTCTCTATGAGACAAACAAATATTCTAATTGGTTCACTATGTCTTGGCCTAATACCATATAATTCATACCATATAATTCATATTACATTTGGTTCTCTATGAGACAATTAGCTATACTTTTAAAAATATGAAAAGCATGATAACAGTTCTAATTGATTTAAATGTAATGTTTGATAATGTTAATTACTCTCTGTGGTCCTTTTTATTTTCAATTTATTGCCTTAGTAGCCAAATAATTCTTAAATAAATCACCATCAATAAGCATTAACATTTTTAAAAATTACTCATTCTCATTCTTTTCTGAATTATTTGCTGTACATATGGATCTTTGGTGTAAAATTAGTGCAAAGTTTCTGATATTTTATACTTCCTTGGAATCTATATCTAATCAAAGGCAAAACTCTCCATACAGTAGTGCCACCCTGTGCCAAACAGAGTAATCAATGGATGCCAGAAGGCTTGTGCATAAAATCCCTATCTAGTGCCTACTCATCCACTGATTACTCTGTTTGGCACAGGGTGGCATTATTGTATGGAGAGTTTTGCCTTTGTTTACAACAATTGTGTGCTAGTATAGAGATAGTGATCATGTGATGAATCTATATCTACTCTTGCATATTTGATAAATTCCATCATTATTTTATCATTTCCAGAAATAAACTCACCTAACACTATTGAATAATTGATTCAAGACTTTGCAAGACAGGCTAGTTGTCCAACCTCTTTATTTAGGCCAAGTACTTAACAATTATCCTCTAAGAGATCTTTTCTATCTGTTATAGTTATCATTTCCAATCAGAAATGGACTGTTCCAGATTCTTTCTTTATCTGATCAGATTAAGCATTGTTTGCTGCTGGCCAATAGGCCGATGTACAGCTAAACACATAGCCAATGATTAGTTCAGACCAATAAGCAGTGAAAATTGCTGCTTCCGAATACTCCAGTGAGATCAAGGATCTTGCCATAAATGGTCAGCCTTTTTGGAGAAAAGGCTACAGAACATCTCTAACCTACAAAGACAGTACACATTCTCCAGGAAAAGCCCTGCTAACCTAAGTAAGAATTCTTACAATATCAATACGCTATTTGTCCACACAGCTAGGCAAGTCCTCATAAGGATCAGACACTGCTAAGACTACTGCCGACTCAGGTGTGGACGCCAAATAGTCATTCTTCCTACTATCAGGGTGTAGCTGGAAGCAGTAGATTGTTATAGGACTTGGATCCAAGAGTTCATAGTAGAACTATATTATTCAGCATTAGATGTATATATAAAATATAAGAAATATTATATTAATTACAATGCTAATGTTAGTATTGTTTTCTGTAGATAGGGTCTGTAATCCAGACCAAACATATTTCTGTAGATTGGGTCTGTAATCCAAACCAAACATAACAGATTTTGGTACAGTCAGACAAAAGAATTTTTTTTGCCCCATGGTTGGAAAAAAATAGTAAAAGTGTAAACACATGAGAGTTCACTTGTGTAGACACTTCTTAAGTTTACAAATCGGTGACTATTAAATCACCCAAATAATACCCAAGTCAACAGATTATGGCACAGTACAACTAAATAAGTTTTTCCCCATGGCTGGAAAAACACAAATGACTGCCCAAGCTAACTGAGTTGACTGCAGTCAGACAAAGTGAGATTTCCCCCCACTTCTGGAAAAATAACAAAAAAAAACACGAGTATACAGGGTTGTAGACATTCATTCGTATTTTTAAAAACATAAAAAAAAACTGCTCAATCCAGCTAGATTTGACACAGATAAAAATATTTTCCCTCACATGAATACGCAATTATAGACAATTGTCATATTACCTTATAGAGATAATTAAATATATCATTGCAATCCAAATGAAAAACAGATTCGCATATTGTGTAAAAGTTTTTCTCCAGGACGGTTAAAGAAATTGACTACAAACACGATTGGCAGTTCATAAACCAATTAAAACTGATCATTCTGAAAATAAATAAAAAGACAGAAGCTTACTCTAGTGGAGTAAAAGTTCTATAAAATAACAGTATTGAGTGGTAACTTGCACTAAATGGGAAATAGATACGTTGCTCACGTTGTGAGAAAAATAAAGAATGGCTGATATAATTGGCTCAATGGAAGCTTTTAACCCAATCTTACAAAAAGTGTCTGGTTTTTATATGCAGAATAATCAGATGAAGTCTGAAATAAAATTAGTCATGCTGATGACAATAATCGGATCTAAGACATATAGTATTCTAAAGTCTCAAGTTGGATCAGAAACACCATCTGACTTGGATTTTGAGAAGGTGTTGGTGATTCTCACAGAATACTTCTCCCCAAAATCACTGACAATAACGCAGAGATATTATTTCAATCTCTGTATCCAAGTGAAGGGCTGAAAAACTAGAGAGTTTGCAACTCAAATCTGGACATTGACACTCATATGCAATTCAACGTCCACAATAGCTCTGTCTTCATTTGTGGTATGACCGATCATAATTTAACACTCAAATTATTAATGATGCTGGATATAGACTTTGTAATGGCTGTAGCTCAAGCCATGCTGGCAGAATCTATAACATGTTTCAAGTGAGACCATTAAAAAAATTTTCCTATAAAGTCGATCAAGCATTCAGTTAGTTCAACAACAACAAGTGATAAGCATTGTTATAGGTGTAATGAACTGATTTATGCACAAACAGAATTCCTCAATGTCCATACCACTATACTGGGTGTTCATTTACATGCAAATTAAGGGCATTTACGAGCTGCTAGTCTAAAGATGAAAAGACAAGCTGCCGATATGAGAATGGAAAAACCTAAATACATTTTGAAACATACCAAAGGCAATCTTAACAAAAAGGAACAAGTTGTCTCTATAAACAATATAAAGAGCAGTGACCCAGTATTTAAACACAGGATCTTCATTAATGATGTGCCAGTCACAATGGAGCTGGATACAGAGTCGGTAGTGTCCATTGTTCCAAAAACGACTTGGGCTACCATTAATAAAAATAACAAGTACAAGCTGCATCCTAGAAGGAAGGCTATTACAGACTATCAGGGCAAGAAAATAAAACTCTTGGATCAGACAAGAGTCAAACTAACACCTAAAAAAAATTGGGAAAATTGGTAATAGTCTAACAAAACTATATATTTACCACGGGTAGTGTCACCTGGTGATTATAGCAATTTATTAAGCTGTGACTGGGTCAGTCATTTAGGATTTGTGGGTACAAAGGTCAACCAAGTTACAACGATAAATAAATTTAAAGAATTATTACCCTGAAGTTTTTAAGAAAGATCTAAGTCTGTATTTAAAACAACCAATTCACTTACTGCTAAATAAAGAGATAAAACCTATCAGTTGTTGGTGCATATCACTGCCACTGGCCTTGAGAGCTAAAGTTGAGTCAGAATTTCCTATCATACTCAGAATGGGAAAATTTCCTATCATACTCAGAATGGGAAAACTCCAATTAGTCCCAATCATCAAACAAAATGGTGATGTGTGGATATGTGGGGATTATTGATGCACAATTAACAAAGTGCTACTGGATAATTATCCACCATCATCATTCAAGCAAATCCTATCCACACTGTCAGGTGGAAGGATTTTTACTAAAACTGATTTGAAACATGCATACTTGCAGCTTACAAGATGATGATTAGGCAGCAAGAGCATTGTCAATAATAATTCATAAAGGCTTATTTAAGATGAACCAGTCGCATTGTCAAAAATAACTCATAAAGGCTTATTTAAGAAGAACCAGTTGCCTTTGATATATCGGTCAACCCAGCTATATTTGAAAGTCATAGATCAACTAGCTGCTGGCACACTTTGACTTGAAAAAGATGCTGGCATTAACATGTGATGCATCACCAGTAGAAACAGGGGTGGTATTGTCCCATAGGGATGATGATGGATCACACTCCCCTATTGCCTTTGCATCAAAGTGTCTCTCGAAGGCTAAGAAAAATTACGTCCAGGTTGATAGAGAGGCTCCAGTTTTAATCAATGGCATTAAAAAATTTCATGACTATCTTTATGGTAGATCATTCATACTGAAAACGGATCATAGACCCTTTGCAGCCAACAAAGGAATCCCTCAGCATGCCTTATCACATATGCTGAGGTGGTTATAATTTTACACTATAATACATTGAGTGAAAACATATTCCTCATGTAGATGCATTAAGTTGTTTGCTGCAAAGTCTGATGACAAGCTAATTACACCAAGTCGGTCAGTTAATATGATTGTTTGGGAACAAATATACCACTGAACAGTAAATCAGTGGCGAGTGGACCACAAATGACCCTGGGTTCCTAAAAGTTCAAAAATGGATCCAGCAGGGTTGGCCAAATATGAAACCAGAGAAGTTGGATCCAGCCTACTGGACACAAAAGCTGTGGCTCTCAATTGAAAATGGCTGTATTATCTGGAAATCTAGAGTAGTAATTCCCCCAGGTGGATGATCCCAAGTGCTCAACCTGTTCACAATGGGTATCCAGGGATAGTCTGAATGAAGATGCTAGCAAAGTCATATGTATAGTGGCCAACTTTGGACATGGATACTAAGTCTAAAGTCCACCATTGCTGGTATTGCAAACTAAATCAGAACATGCCAGCAAAAGACAAAACAGTTCACTGCCCTAAACCTGAAAGTCTCTGGACTAGACACCATGTGGACCATTCTGTCCCATGGAAAGGCAAACTACTATTAATAGTAGTTGATTCATATTCTAAGTGGCTGGAGGTTGTGTAAGTTACATCACTCTAGACCACTGCAACAATAGAAGCACTTAGGAGGCTACTTGCTATTCATGGCCTTCCTAAAACTATGTCTCAGATAATGGCATAGCATTTACTGCAGTAGCATTTAAAAACTTTTTGTGACAATAATGGCATTGAGTTAGTTTTCAGCCCATCATTTCATCCTGAAAGCAATGGCCAAGTTGAGAGATTGGTTCAAGAGATTAAAACATTGCTCACAAAGATGGACACAGGAAGCTATCAGAAAATTGTTATCACATCAATCTACACCAAGTATAGCATTGGGAAACATTCCAGCTAAACTACTTAGAACTTTGCGAACTAACTTATCTGCTCGGAAACCTGATCCAAATGAGGGAAAACAAGAAAAGCACAATATCAAATTGCAAATAGGGACTAATGTATTCTGCAGAAAGTATAGTGGATCCAAGAAATGGATCCCAGCAGTCATAATTCAATAGAAAGGACTCCAAACCATAGTTGTCAAAACAGCATATCAACATTAATGCCATCAGAATCAACTTAGACTGAATTATACAGATACAACCACAATGAATGAATCTCCAGGGGCAAGGGATTGCAAGCAAGGAGCACCAACAAACTGAAGATAGCAGCAAACCAGAAGAAACACCAATGCAGATTAGCTGTCCTCCAGAATACCTGCATGACTATGTTCTCTGGGTTAATATTTAGCCAGGGGAAGGGATGTTATAGCTCTCCCTTTCCCTCAAAAGTGGACTGCTTCAGTTCCTTCTTTATCTGATTGGATTAAGCATTGTTTGCTGCTGGCCAATAAACTGATGTACAACTAAACACATAGCCAATGATTAGTTCAGGCCAATAAGCAATGGTGTTTGCTGAATCTGAATGCTCCAGAGAAGTCAGGGATCTGGCTATAAATGGTCAGCCTTTGGCTAGAGAATGTCTGTCTAACCTACAAAGACAGTCTATGTTCTCCAGAAGCTCTGCTAACCTAAACAGGACCGGACGCAGCTAATATAATTGTCGTTTCGAGGCAAGCTGTCTAGTACAGCCGGAAAAGTCATTCTCCCTACCTGTGATGCAAGCTATCAGGCGTAGCTGGAAGCAGTAGATTGTTAAAACTAGAATCTAAGAGTCCACAGTATTAGATATATATAAATATAATAAATATTATATTAATTATAATACTGGTGTTAGTATTGTTTTCTGTAGGTTGGGTCTGTAATCCAGACTAAACACAACATTACCTATATTTTTAAAAATTCCAATATACTTCTTGTAGTAATCTCCATATAAAAATCACTGCACTTACAATGAAAATTACTCTTATAATCTCATTTCTATCTATCAACTAAAGTACATTAATATTATTAAAAAGATATTGGTTTGTACCCAACAAGGTGCTCTATTTTCATCCAGAAAAAGATGGATATAAATATGATCAACTATTTTAGATTTTAAAAAAATTCCTCTCAATGATTGTTTTCTTTATTAATTAAAAAATTCCTCTCAATGATTGTTTTCTTTATTAATTAAATAGACTTGTTTTTATGTCCTAAAAGTAATTGCATTATATATATAAACAAAGATTTTGCAAAGTTCTAATTATCATAACTTTATCAAAATCTTATATATTATAGACAATACTATGTATACAAAATATTTTGAAAATAGTGTATTATAGACATCTTAATAGCACAAATATGTTTGCAACAACTTATAAGAACATGTAAAATCAAATGTAGACATTCAATAACAGCTCTTTTCAGAAAGATAAAAATATTGTAGAACATAAAGTGCTTCCTTCTCCTTGGTAAACATGAGAATCAACTTTGTTTAGAGTTGTGGACAAAGATAATAGAATTTCATTTTTGTCAAAACTATAAATTCTAGCACATGTGCGTGTGCGGTGCAACTGATCCCAAAAGCTATAAAGTGTTATTACAAAATAGATAAATAAAAACAAACCATACATCTCCAATTTACACAGTAAACTGCATTCCATCATCAACAACAGATATCAGCTTTGCTTCCGAACCTCCCCAAACTCCAACAATTTAATTAACAATACTAAAGACCAAACTCCACTTTTACAGCCCCCCCCCCCCATACAGTATATAATATTGCTTTCTCCAACAATAACTGTAAAGGCACATATGGGGAAAGCAGAGCATCTTTGTCCATGCGATTAGCATAATATTCATACAATAGATCTCTCAATGATCCTTCCACCTATGCAGTTTTCTTTCAGCACAAGTCACCACGAGTGTATTCCAGACAATCCCACAATCATGTGTAGAGAGAGACATGACCGTAAAAGAAAAAACCAAAGAGGCCTTCTTCATCTCACGAGACAAAGACACCATAAACAGGAAGGACATGTGCTATGCTTTATTGAAGAAATGAAATTAGCATATTTGCATATCATTAAATGTATTAGCAAGCTATGATTATGAAGGCAAGATCCTTTGAAAGCACTCAGCTCGTTTGTTTTTATTTATCTATTTTGTAATAACACTTTATAGCTTTTGGGAACAGTTGCACCACACACGTGCTAAAATATATATATTTCCCCAAAGTAAAAAATTATTTTACTTAATCAAAAGTATAAAGGAAATTTTGATAGACTTAAATGTGCAATTTCCTTTACTAGTTCATCTATTGCTTAAATCTTATCATACTTATTTGTCATAACAAACAAACAAAAAATAAATATCGGCTTCTTTTTTTTATATAAATTCATTTCACTGGCCAAATGAATTTGCTATTCCAGGGAAACAATAAATCTACAAAGATTTGTTTCTTTAACAAATTATTATTATACAATAATGGCCTTAAATTTATTCCAAGAATATATGTGATCTACTTTTACAATGTAATTTTTTTATTCTTGGCAATTTCTTTAATATTTGTATTCATTATTCTTTATAATAGTTTTTCAATGCAAGCAGAGTAATTAGTTATATGCAAAAAGTGATACTAACAATTGAATAAACTCTTTATTCCATTATTGCTACAGAGTGCAATAAATTTCTGATTATTTATGAATCAAACAAATCTCCAGAAGAATAGTCCATTATCAAAAATCTGTTTTAAACTAAATGATAATCAACCTTCGTAAGTCTCAAGACAAATATCCTTCAATGTAAGAATTATTGAAAATGATTTTAAATTGTGTTCTCTTTCAATTATAGTGTATATGCCCTATGGTTAAGACCAAAACCGATCTGTATTAAAACTTTATCTTTTATTTTTTATCTTTTTGCAGATTCATATATGTGATTTTACTATAAGTAGAATAAATTTATTTGAAATCAAAAGTACAGAACTGAATTTAATATTGCAATAAATAAAGACTTAGATACACCTGAACTGTTACTGACCAATTTGGGTAGCAAATGTTCAATAACTGCAAACTGCTGCAATGGTCTTCAAAATTTATAATGTAACATGAATCTTATTTTACATTTTCTGTGAATATTAAAAATTATATTTTGTAGTTCTAATTCTTTTTTAAAATATTTTTCTTTATGATAGACATTAAACATACCCTTAAAAAACTCTCTACATTCTGTCATGATGTCTTGTAATCTTACTTATTTATATAATCTTATTGATAGTAACTGTGGTGAGTGATAAGTTTTTCAAATAAACATCTATAGTGGAATATGAAATTCTTTGAAGTCATTTCATAATATTTCAAAATATACTGTCCTATACTGTAATCTATAAAGTTATATGAAATAGAATGAGTATAATTTTTAAAGTTCATCTGATGTCATATCAATTTTGCATTTAATATCCATCTCAACATTTTCATTGCTTTGTAGTTTTTGGTGAGATAGTAAACTGAATGATCTTAAAAAAAATATCTGCAATTTTTTTTTAAAAACTTAATTTTACTAATATTTAATATTAAATTAATTTTTGCATTTATTTTAATTAGTTGTCAGATTTTGTAAATTTCTTCTTGCATCTTATGGTAGTGCACTATCACTCATGAAATATGCATTTGTGACAAAACTAAACTTGCTGTGGAATGTGAAATCAATTTGCCATTATAAAAATGAAAAAGAATAAAAATATTGTAACTGTACCTCATTCCATACCAATGCTGAAAAATTAAATGCAATTCGCTATTATTCTTAGGCAGAAGTTAAAATCCACATTCTGGAAATTATTGATATAGCATTGGAAAATACCATAAGTTTTCAAGTCATTTTATTATGAATTTTATATAAACTATCAACAATTTTTTTGAAGTCAAGAAATTAATTACCAATCACTTTTAGAATTCAGTAATTTGAATATACAATTACAAAATAAATTTATAAGACCTTTCCTTCCTCTTTTTTTTAACATTTTCATTTATATTATACAGTACTTTAAATCTATTTGACAAAATTTTTAACTTTATTCAAATTAATAGTACTTACATTTAAGAATTTTTTCCTCAATGTTAATCATATGATCCTTCACAAGTTTACAAAGTTCTCTTGTTGCTAAAATTCTTAAAAACAAAATTTTAAAATAAAGACTGTTATAGAAATACTTCAAAAACTTAACTCTAAAATAAAAATATAATAACAAATCATATCTCAACAAGAATTCAAAATGTAATAATAAATACTTATATTGATTCATATATATATCATTAAAAACCAGTCAACACTTAGACAATCTCAATATAAATAACAATCAACAATACCCAGCTGTTGTCATGGCAACCAACTTTTAACAATAAAGATGGAATCCCACCTTTATTTATGGTCCAACTTGACCACAGAGATAGAAATTATTGATACAAAGAAGTTTAAATAAACCACCTTAAACAGGGTAAATATAATCTGTTCTGAATGCAGACTAATAAATAGTCAATTTTAATATTACAAACTGCATTTATAATTTCAAATTGTATCCAAAGTATTACTTAAATAATAAGTGTAATAATGCTGAAGACTATATATATATATATTGTAATGGTATAAATGGAACAGATTATAAGTACGAGGCCCAAAAGACACATACTCTAATAAATATCAATTAAATCTAGATCTAAAAAAGATTAAAATGACTTTAATAAGAGATTTTGATCATCAATAAGAGGAATACCAGATGTGATAAGATTGGGGGGTTAATAGCTTGATTATTAACCAGTTAAAATGTTATATAGAATAGTACTGTTCGAACTATCCATCAGTGGAGTCTTATTTATTTATGTCCCTTAATTAACTAAAATGTGTAAGATTTATAACTTAATTTTATAATAATATTTTTTTATTATTAAATAACAATCAGTCATAAATGAACTTAATGAAACACTAATGAATAAACTCAATATACAATAATTATCTAGCTATTAAAACTTATTGTGATGTTAAAAAATAGACATAAGTTAATAATCAGATGAAAATCTGTATTTATATTAATTTATCAAATACATATATATGTGTTTTATTAATAAAATTTATAAAATTTGAGGACTTATTACGATTTGAAATTAAAATAATATAAATCTAAATAAATTATCCAAAATATTAAGTCATTGGTTAATTACAATTTTCAATAATTGCTATGATTTTCCTTTGAGGCGTATTTATTTGAAAACATTTATTCATAACTAAACATGTATATATTAAATATTACTTTAAAATAAACAAATAATGAAACTTAAAGTGGAATTGAACAGTTGGTGAACTTGATGAAATACATAATATCCATAATGTATATGTGTATTTTAAAATCCAATGTCTGCTGGGCTATTAACACCTTTTGGGAAGATTAATGATCCAAACACTGATGAAATTCATTTATAATAGATCACTAATAAAATTTTGTTCACAGTAATTGCTGTCTTAATCCAATTTAGTTGGTTATCATAACAGTGTTCTATGCCATAGGTTTCTCCTCAACTTATATATAAAATATCTGGAGCTATTAACTATTATTCTTCAAGGTATTTATCTGATTTTGCCAACATATTTTACTTCTAAAATGATAACAATGCAATCCATTATAACATAATATGATTTTCAGGTACTGGGATATATGTAGGCCATCTGTAAGTTTATTAACAGATTTTGATGACAGAATTAATAAAGTGATTCTCATATATGTATCATCTAGATGTAGTAATAAAATTATGAAAAATCAAAATTTAATTTTCTGCAATACAAAAATATCCAATTTTAATCACTAATATTATTTTGGTGTCCTTGATGACTTTATTACCATTATCCACGGGCATTTCCTATGAATGCGTATGTATATACTGTATATATTAATTAAATCTAAATGCGCATATTCGTAATTTCCAATGAAAATGAATGAATTTTCTATAACATGATAATAATTGCATTTTGTTCAGTATTGAGCCTTAATTTGAGTTTAGGTGTGTCTTCAATATATAGATTCATAAGTACATACATCTCTTCCTTTTTCTTTGTAAGCAATATTTATATAGGAAAAGAATATACAGTACTTCAAAAAGAATGAAGAACAAGAATTTTTCTTTTTATGACTTGGCTTATTGTCTCTTTTCTGTTTCATAGTGATGTAAACAGAGATGTAATGTTCCCCACTATTATATGTGATTCACATGAGATGTTGCCTTATAAAATTTACCAAGCAATTATTGTTACAATTACATTTATTTTAATGTCATTTATACAAATATATATATATATATACACACACATACAAATCAATTCACACATATCTATATGTAATATATTATTTATTTATTAGTGTCCTATTGAAATATGTATGTGTAAAAGAAAGATAATATGAAATAGATTTAAACTAACAACTTGACCTTTGAAAGTGAAATGCCATTTTAATCTCTATTGAAGTGAAACCTATTTTCTCTAAAATCAAATGATATTTTTAAAAAAATTTAAATATAATTTACATATGATTCTTTTAAAATGATAAGAAATCATATTAGATTATCTTCTACATTTATGTTTATAATTATTTTAAATTTTTATATATATATTATCATATGATAAGATGAAAATTAAGGACATTGACTAGGCATTTCAATGATTAATTATCTTATATATATATAAAATTTTATAGCATATATCTAGAATGTGAGTTGGTGATACAAACCTTAATGACACATATCCACCCACTAAAAATTTTTTTTAAAACATTAAATGTATTTTAAATTTTGCCTTTGTATGCTTTATGTTTAATTGGTAAATCATAACTACATTCCTATTATAAAGATCCGTATTTAGCCTAATAGCACAAAATAAATTCTGATGGAAATAATGTTTTCAGCATTATGAACATTGCTGAAGAACATTACCAACTCAGAATTATTTAATTCTTGGGTAAGTAAATTCTTACAATTGCTAAATAGAATTTATTTGGGAATCCACACTGAAGCAGAGTAATCATTACAATTTCAATCTCATGTGTGAGCAGTTTCTCATCTCCTAAAGGTTTTCCAGATTGTGCATTGGACATAAATATAACTTTCTTATTGCTTTCTCCATGAAGTGATATTGCATTATTATTCACAGAAACTCTTTGGTCACTACAAATATCTACTCATAATTCCTTAAATTTTGGACAACTTGAATGACTTCAGTCAGAATGCCAATGTATAGTGGTGGACTCAACTAATAAAAAAAGTCCTTTAAAATTTAACTCATCATGAGCTTTGTCATAGAAAAGGCTTTGCATTCATCTGTAAGATTTTGATGAGCTGTTTCTTAACAGCAGATAAGATTTACTCTGAATCAGGATCCCAAGTTAGAACATAAAATGGATTACCATTTTGATAAAGATATGGATTGCAACATTTCACTTTGTTTATGCTTCAACATTCATCTGCAAAGAATATTTATAAAACAAATTCTTAGGATTATATAAGTAGTATAAATTATTACCAATATATTCATTCCTCCTTTTGCATTCAGATCTATAAAATGATTATTTGGCCCCAAGATAAGGTACATCTGCTTTAACATATGCTTCATATGCATGTACTTTATAAATCCTTAAAGACTTCTTATTTTGCATTTACACTTGTTGCCAGCTCAACACCATGAATGGCAGTTAAAATGTAGTCTTATATTCGATCCACAGCCACACTTATTACAATAATGTTTATACTCTCTAGGATGAACTTTGATATATTGCACTAAATAATCCCTATTCTCTGTTGTAAATAAACATTTATAACATTTAATCCTTTTGGTATCATAAATTATCTGATGGTTAACAAACTTTTATATTATTTGTCTCATGACCAAAGTTTGAGCACTTTAATTTTTTTAACTAATTCATCATATACTTTGTCCTGATAGTTACTTACATCTTCCATAGCTTCTGCTCTAGAACTATATTCAAGGCAATCAGGGTTTTAATCTGCTTTGTATAACTTATTTAAAATGACTTTAACAAAAGATTTGATCATTCTGGTTCCTTAAGTCATTAATCTGTACCACTACAATCCTAAAATGGACATGAAATAAAAGGAATGCAACTCTGATAGATGTGATAAGATTTTAAAAGGTAATAGATAAGATTTTAAAAGGTAATAGCTTGATTATTAATCAGCTAAAATGTATATAAAATACTATTCAAATATCACATCAGTGGAGTCTTATTTATGACCCTTAATTAACTAAAATGAGAAAGATCTATAACTTTTAATTTAGTTAAAATAATAATTTCTTATTGTTAGATAAAAATCAATCAAAAATGAACTTAATAAAACACCAATGAATAAATTCAATATACAATAATTATTTAGCTGTTAAATTTATTTTGATATTAAATGATAAACATAAGTTGATACCCAGAGGAAAACATCAAATTTATAAAATTTGAAGACTTATTATGATTTGAAATTATAATAATATAAAATCTATATAAGTTATCCAAAATATTAAGTTATTGGTTAATTAATTTTCTTCCTTTTTCCCTTTTTCCTATGTATTGATTTCTATTTTAACATATCATACCCTTTACAACTTTCCTAAATACTTTATCAATACTCTTTATTTATATCAAACTAACAGTTGCGACTGTCATGTAGTCATCATCAGAGCTACAATATTCAAATATATAATTAATATCCTTATACACATATTCATAAACATAATTAAATACACAAAATAAACAAAAATAAATATATATTTTAACCTGATTATTATAAATAATCATTTCACATTTTATTACTTTACTCTTAAATAATTCTATCAACATTTATTTTATATCACTTTATTTTTTTTATTTTTTAAAAATTATTTGTTATAATTATAAACTTTAACATTTATTCAACTAGTTAATGCATATTATTGTAATTGTACTTATATTATAAATCAACTTCTAACCTTTTTTTGTTTTTATTAAATATTTTATAATTATCAATTCACTTTTCCCACATTACAAATTACTTTTTTACATTACAAAAATTACCTACCTCTTTACAATCTATTTCTAAAAACCCAACTGACATATTTTTCAAAATTTGTACACTTGTTTAACACCTCGGTCTATTATCATTTTCTTCAACTTTATTCTTTTAACCTTTTTCAAATTCAAACTATTATTAATAATAATTGCTTATAAAATTATTGTCTTTACCCCAAAATCCCAATTAAGATTTGTTTTTTATACAGAGTTCAGTTTAAAAATGAGACCAGTTTATTTCCAGTTTTGGCATATTCAATCTTGCATTTCTTTCTATATTGGCACAGTTAGATATTGTTGCATACATTGCATATGTAGTAGCTGGATTGACAAATATTTATTGAGATTCTAATTTCATTCTCTACACTTGGTTGCTTAATGACTAACTTGACATTGGGTCATTATTTTGCACATCTGGTCTAACATCTGCATTATTGTACAACTTCGTTTGTGACATACAATAGACTGACTTTTGATTTGGTATTAGTATAGACATATGTTTGACTGATTTTTTTTAAAAGTGTTTAAACAATGTTCTCATTAATTTTTATAATCTATTTCATTATAAAAGGAAAAATTAAGTTATCATGACATTTAATGCCTGTCTTTAATTAACCAAATATAATCGTGTATACATGTACATTTAACAATGCTAGTATGTGCTCAACAATTTATTGGTTAAGCATAGGGTTGTAAGTCACTCTTACATTACAGATTCCAATTATCTAACAGTAACCATTTACTTCCCAATTTTATTGAACCATTGGCTATATTAATATATTAATATATGTTTTCTTGTATATACAATGTTTTATATTTTCTTTCTTTAAAATTGTTATTATACTTTATTACCTTTATATTTTCCTCACAGTTTATTATATGTTCCTGTTTCTAAATAATGATTATATAGTCCAGACTTAGTATCTTTTCTTTTTATTGTTCTATTATATTCTTAGCTCTTTCAATGGCAATTTTTCCCTGATTGCCATTGTACATCTTACTTACATGTAATTATATTAACAATTCCTATTTTATTATCAATACTATCATTAATTTATGCATTGTGTAACTATTTTCTTAAATCTTTACTATTCTTTCATCCTATATTTACTTCATCATTTCCACTGAATATGGAATTGAAATCCACTTCTTAACTTTATCCATTTTCTTATTTTCCCCTTTTATATAATTCCCATTTCTTGCTTCTCCATCATAACTAATTCCAATATATTCTTTCTCAGTTTCTAATTTTTGCTTATATGCCTCTGTTTTTTAAAACTGAGTCTATCATTTTTAATTTTAAATCCTTTTAAAGCTGCCACTTTTTGAAACCATGGCTGGTATAATTTAGGATCAATTATGCCTCTAATATTCTTATCCTTAATGAAATAGTTACATATACATATTTCCATTTACATCTTTATTAATACAAGTCTAATTCTCTTAATCCCTTCTCCTTTTCTATAGTAAATATATTATTATTATTTAACTCTTTAAATGCATTTATGATACTCCTACTATTCCCCATCATAATTATATCTATAATACTACATATCTATAATAATGCAAAAAAATTTTATTTTTAATATTTATCAATTTTTCAATTACCTTTTCCTCAATAAAATCAAACATAACTGATGATATAATAAGATATAATATTAAGTTAATAAAAAACAAGTTAGCTTCTATAAAATGTAATAATAAAGAAGAAAAAATAGTAATAATAACAATATTAATAAAATTAATTATATTGCCCAGAATTTTAAATGAAAAAGTGAGAAATGCAATTAAATGTATGAAAAAAGGAAAGGCTCCAGGTAATGATGGAATTATAATTGATATATTAAAAGAAGCAGGTGAAGAAACAGAAAAAATATTAGCAAAGTTATATACCAAATGTCTAAATGATAAAGATGTACCGGATGATTGGAAGAATGCAGTAATAATATTAATATTTAAAAAAGGTGATAAAGAAGATATTAGAAATTACAGACCTATCAGCCTTTTATCAGTTTTATATAAAATTTTTACCAAGATAATTACAACTCGTCTACAGAGAACCTTGGATTTTCACCAACCAAGAGAACAAGCTGGATTTAAAAGTGGTTTTAGTACAGTAGATCATATTCAAGTATTGAGAGAAGTTATAGAAAGGACAAATGAATATGAGTTGTCATTATGTTTTGGATTTGTAGATTATGAAAAGGCATTTGATTCTATAAACATTTCTTCAGTGATTAAAGCATTGGATCATCAAGGTATAGATCCAGGATATTGTCATATTTTAAAGAATATTTATAAAAATGCAACAGCAGCAATTAGATTACATAATGATACTGGGAAAGTCAACATTGAGAAAGGTGTAAGACAAGGTGACTCCATATCTCCAAAACTTTTTACAGCAGTGCTGCAAGAAGTATTTTGTGGATTAAAATGGGAAACTAAAGGAGTGAAAGTAAATGGAGATTATTTAAATCATTTAGATTTCGCAGATGATGTAGTTGTTTTTGCAAATAATGCTTCCGAGCTGCAGGAAATGTTGCAGGAGTTATCAGATGAAAGTAGGAAAGTAGGACTAAAGATAAATGTTAAAAAGACTAAAGTAATGTTTAATCGATTTGCTCAAAATATGAAAATAAAGATTGATTATGATGAATTAGAAGAAGTTAAGAGTTACAAATACCTTGGTCAGATTATTAATACAGATGGAAACATAATAGAGGAAATTAATCATAGAATTAACCTTGGTTGGAGTGCTTTTGGTAGAAATAACTTGATATTAAAAGGAAATATGCCTATGTGTTTGAAAAGAAAGGTTTTTAACAAATGTGTTTTACCAGTTCTTACTTATGGTTCTGAGATTTGGACACTTAATAGAAGATCAATACAGAGACTTCAGACCACTCAAAGAAGTATGGAGAGATGTATGTTGGGAGTAACAAGAAGAGATCGAAAACGCAATGTATGGGTAAGAGAACAAACAGGTGTTACTGACCTCATTGAAAAAATTAAAAGATTGAAGTGGAGTTGGGCTGGACATATTGCTAGAAGAGATGATAATAGATGTACAATTGAAATTTTAAACTGGATTCCAAGAGATTGTAAAAGACCCAGAAGGAGACCACATGTAAGATGGATGGATGAAATAAGAAAATGTGTAGGGGTGATGTGGAGAAGAGAAGCTAAAGATCGGAGAAGATGGATTAAACTTGGAGAGACCTTCATCCTGCAGTGGATTGATAATGGTTGATAATGATGATGATGATGAAGTACAGGTAACAACTGTATAGTTAAAATTTTAAATAAAATTATAAATAAAATTAATAAAAAAAATTGATAATACAATAAAAGTTAAAATAGTTAATAAAAAAATAAATAATATGATTAATATATTAAAAAATAAATATATTAAAAATTATAGTAAAGAACCAAATAATGAAATAAATGGAATATATAAAATTAATTGTAAATAATGCAGAATTAATAATATAAAAATAAATTATGCTAGTGATACAAAAAAAGCAATATAGATAAGATTATTACAACATAAATATGATAGAAATTTGCCAATATATTTACATACATTAAAAACAGGACATGAATTTGAAAAGGATTGTAGAAAAATGATACAATTTACAAATAATAGGAGAGAAAGAAAAATAAATGATAATGTTCATATTAATAATATTAAGCCAGTATTAAATAGAGATTTGGGGTTAAAAAAGATTTTGCTATAAAAAGTTAAAATAAAAATAGAAATAAAAATAAATTTAATTTATAAAAAATATAAAGATGGAGCCATTAAAAATTATTGAAAAATTCAAAATTTTAAATATTTAATAGATAAGTTGGTTTAAAAGTAAAAAAGTAAGTATAAGATATAATAAAAAATAAGTTTAAAAAATAAGTTTGAAATAATTAAAAATAAAAAATAATTAAAGTTATGAATATAAATTAGAATAAATAATAAGTATTGATGTTAATAGAATAGAAAATATTAAAGATTGAAAATATGAATAAAATATAATGTTAAAATTAGAATTAAAAAACTTAATATATTAATGAAAATATGAAATTATAATATATACGTATATGATTATAAAAAGTATTAATTAAATATTATAAATATAAAAATTAAAAAATTAAGAATATATTTGTATTATTATATCTATTGTAATGGTATAGAGAATTTGCAGTGAACTTGAGGTAATGGATTATCATCATCATTAACTCCAAGTCAATGACAAAATATAAAATATGAAATATAAAAGGTAATGACTAAATATAATGAGAAATGAAAGATCAGCACAAACACTATAAGTAATGGTATGGAGTATCTGGGGTGAACCTGAAGTGATGAAAAATCATCATCATCAACCCCAGTTATTACAAAATTTAAATATAAAATTAATTACAAATGAATACAATGAGAAATGAGCATGAATATAATGAATATAAGAAGCATGAGAGATCAGCAAGAAAAAAGCTAACTATGTTAACTATTAGTTCAACAGCAATACACAAAAGTAATAATCATTCATCATTATGAATGATCAATATTTAAAAAAATAAAACAATAGTCAATTTTGTGACTGGATTTGAAAAAGTGGTCCAATATAGATCAGGCTAATTATCTATCTGTCTTTGCCAAACTTAAGGCAGACTATATAAATAAAAATGTGGATGCACAAACTTAAGTGCTAATCTGCAAGAATATAACAATTACAAAAAATAATGCTGGAATACTAAAACAGGCTAATCATCACTAGTCAACTATAAACTTAATTTCTAAATAAATAATTAAAATGAAATGTAGTGCATAGACTTTAAAGGATACCCCTTTGTGCCATTCTGCAACTGGAGGCCCATAAACATTAAATATAACTCCTTTTACATAACATACCATTATGCATGAATCCAACTCAGAGAGCCAAAGCTCTATAACTGTTACTGTGATCAAGAGATATAATACAACATATAATAATTTCTAATAATAAAATTAATGTCAGTAGAATACAGCTATATATATATAAATTAAGCTTTCTGATTTTGATTAATACCAAAAAAATCCACTATTACTTTGTAATTTACATATATAGCCTAATAGATTTACATAAAACATCTATATATCAGCACACAGATGTACCTTTATAATATAAAATGAACATATTTGACTGTCATAAAGTAATAATAAAAATGATTAATTTTAATGTATATGTGTCTATCTGACATGCACTTATATAAGCATGCAGACATGCTATAACATATGGAATTATCATGAAATAATAAAAAATCAAGCTATCACATTTTAATGATTCATAAATAATGATTGTTTTCACATATATATATATGGATACCCATGGAAATGTGTGCACACACTGATGCTTATAAACTAATTAAAAATATTATATTTTTCACAATTAATTCCATATTGAAAATATACATAAAATTCACACATACATGCATATATATATAAAAAATAGTATGAATCAAAGTTATTAATTCATTCATTATTTCTAATGGTAAAAAAAAAAGTTTTTCTTTTTTTTAAAAAAAAAAGATAAAATTATAATGAGATTCAGTTTGGAAAGCCTTTTTCTTTAAAAAAAACCTCTGGCTTTTTATTTCTTCATTTACAATAAGATTTTCTGAGTTTACTTTTTTTTTTTTTTTTAATTTCCAAATAAAATTATTCATGAATCAATCCTTTGTTTTTAGATATTTTATTTTTAAATTAAAGATTTTAACAATTGTCATTTTCCCTAAAGATGGCTTTTTCATTATTCCAGTTTTAGTTGAATAATTTAGTCAAAAATTATTTACATTTAAAACCAACTAATATCTTTAAGTACATTATATACAGAATGCAGTACCTTTGTCTGTACTTCTTTGCATATTGATAGAACTGTAGTGGTACAGAGAAACATAGGGATAAAGTTGGGGTGATGGAAAATCATCATCAACCCCAAGTCAATGACAAAATATAAAATTAAATATAAAATGAATGACCATGAGAGATCAGAAAGTTCTTCAGCATTATACAGAAATAAAAATAAATCAATAGTCAATCTTGTGACTGGATTTGAAATACGTCTATTATAGACCAGGTTAATTATTTAATCTTTTTCTAGCTTGGGGCAGATCATTTAAACATTAATTTGGATACATTAAACTTAAGTGCTAATCCATAAGAATATAATAATTAAAAAAATAATGCTGAGATACTAAAACATGCTGATCATCATCAATGCTTTGGCTATTTAGTATCATTAATATACTGATCAACTATAAACTTAATTTCTAAATAATTAAAATGAAATGGAGAACATGGACCTTAAAGAATATCCCCTTTGTGCCATCCAACATCATCATCATCTGAATGTCCATAACACAACATAAATCCCTTTTATATAACAGACTGTTATGCATGGAACCATCTCAGCAAGCAAAAGCTCTACAGCTGTTACTAAGAACAAGAGATATAATACAACATATAATTTATAATATTTTTGGATTAAATAAAATTATTGGAATATTTTAAGCAATGAAATATAAATTTATTAATAATTAAATTAAAATGAAATTAGAGTAAATAGAATATAGGTATAAATTACAAATACATAAAATGCACTACTTATATATAAACACGCAGATGTGTGGTATAATTTATGAACATATTTAAATTGTCATAAACCCTATAAATGAAATTTATTTTTATAATAAATAATTAATTTAACAATTTTCCGAAATTTTTAGATATTTACATGACACATATCTATATAAATAAGCATAGACATGCTGTATAAAACATTCTATTCATTTTTAATAATATATAAATGCACATGTATGTGTGTATAAAAAGTATGAATCAAAATTATTAATTAATTCATTATTTCTAATGGTAAAAGTTTTCTTTTACCTTTTTAAAAAATATATTACTTCTTTGAAAGTCTAGAAAAGTTTTTTTTTTTTCAGATTACTCTTAATTAATTGCAAATGTCTTTAAAATATTTCAGCAAGTTCTTTTGTTCAATATAAAAATATTTTTAGAGTTTTCCATTTTTAATAAAATATATTGAAAGTGCATCTTACTTTTATTTGAATAAAGTTATTTACTTTTAAAAAAATTGTAATTTAAAAATTACAACTGTCATTTTCAAAAAATTATTTAAAATATTGTTCTCAATATATATTACATTACTCACCAACTATACTTTATATATATAAAACAGTACCTTTATCTGTGCTTCACTGCAGATAAATAAACCTGTATACATATAAACTAATTCTTCAGCAAGCTGATGGATTCTCTTAATAAACTGGTCCTACTCAAATAGATTGGCTTATTGACATCTTCAGGAAAGATTAATCCAGTGACTGTTGCCCTGCAGTAATCTCCCTTCAGTCTATTTCATCTAATACATGCACATATATATATAAGCTATGGACCACATAAAAGCTGGGTTGCTTCTATGTGTCTTATGCCTTCAGTTATAACATCAGTCACCATATTGTCATCATCTATGAAAACTTTAAACAACTCCTCTAATCTTTTTTTTTCAACCTCTTTATAGTCAGGGTGAAAAAAACAGTAATTAAAAGTAGGTTTTATTTATCTTGATTGAAAAAAGTTAATGAATCTTTTCAATTAACTGTAATTCTTTCTAACTTTTTAGCAAATTTATCAAAATATATAATATAGGCTTTAATTTTAAAAAATGTAATCTAATCAAAATAGATAGTGGAATTTATAATTACCAATATATCTATTGTAACATAAAAACATGCTTGTTTTAATTTCAAAATCAGAATTAATAAAATATTAATTAGACCTTTTTAAATGATTAATTTATATTTTTTTTAAAATTCAGAATTATTTAATCTTTGTTATTCCAGTGTACTATAGAAAATATCTACAAAAAAATTTGTCTGTTTATTTCTACTTTTCATTTCAACTTTATATATATATATATATATTGTGCCAGGCATTATCAAATGGCTTTGCACAAAGTATGGATTAAGCACAACAAATATATAAATGTGCTATATTGATAATGGAGTGGTCTGAGCATTAAAATACCCACATACACCAATTTAAATAATATGAAATTGACATGGAAAATATTGTAAAATAAGCTCATGTATTTTTTTATTTTTCTATTTTGTATATTTTTTATGTCACTTTATGTATTGGGCTTTTCTCTGAAAAATTCAAATAGAGAAAGGCAAACTTATTAAACAAGTGAATCAAATGTTGGAACATAGTAGTAAAATAAATAATTAAAGCAATTGTTCCAACATACTTGTACATTTTTCATTTTGTTAATTACTGCCTCTAAAAACTAATTTTATTCTATAAACAAAGAATGTTAATTGCTTTTGCAAAAATCTGACCAAAAGCAAAATGGTTGATAAGGCTATAATTAAAATGTTATTATTTTTTTTAAATAGAAATTCTTTTGAAATGAATAGCTGTAATCAAGTGGTCTGAGCATTCAAGATGGATGTCAAACTTAAAAGTAGAATTTAATCGGAAAAATATAAAGGAATGTTTGCAATCTAAGTGATAAGCTAGATTAAAAGGATTGGCTGATTCATTCTTCTCAGGGGGATATCTGAATTGGTTCTTATTAGTGGGATGGATAGTGCTGTGGGATTCAGTCTTTCGTTGGCAGCCATTCTGGGCAAGTCATTCTGTTCGTTGCTCCAGAATTCTCCAAGCGATCAGCTACTTAGAGAGTCATTTAAGAATAGTACTATTAGTGACATTCGTTAGAACAAATCCTTTATACAGTTCTTTTAAGAACTCTTGTCTTTGTGGATTCGAATAACTATTGGAGACAGCCTATGAAAATTTATTAAATAATCCTCGTTACTATTTAGATATATAAAAAAAGAGGATATGAAGCAATATACTAGATTCCGGCAAAATGACCGTGGGGTAGACAACTAGTCAGTGCACCACCCTTTCTCTGTCCTAAGCCGCCCAGATGTGACCACGCCAATTCCAACCGCCCAGGAAGATGACCAGTGCCGCCTTACTAAATGGAAGAAATCGTCACCACACAGCCAGTTAACTTGAAGCCCACTCAGCCCAGAGGAGAAGAATGAAGACGCAGATATAAGTTTATTTTAAGATATTTATTAACATTGAAATAATTAACTTTTCTATTTCCGATTAGATATATTTTTTTTTTGTGTTATTATTATTTATCATTTAAAAATGAGAGAGTCTCTCGCATATGTATAAATTTACGGTTATTGCGGTCATAAATGGTAAAGCTTTTACTTAAATCCTTTGAGTGAATTTTTCTATTTCAAATTAGTATTTTTAACAAAGATGCATGTATATATATGTGTATGCGTGCATACGCTTATTATATTCGGTAAATATGATATCTCATGCTGAATATCTAAAAATGTATTTAACCGGATATCCTTTTTAAGTTATTTTTTTTTGTGACTGCTACACCTCACAATGAGTGTAAGAAGGGATTGATTTATTATAGATTCCCTGTAAGCAAGTACTCTAATAATTTTATATTTAAATAATAGTAAGAGTATAAATGGGCTGCACGTATATACATGTATAGAAATTTATCTTTGGCAAAACGGAAATAGATACAGTACCTTATGGTGAGTACGATATGGTATCTGAGCCAACGCAACACATTGACTTGTTGAAAATATGAAATTAGTGATATATTTCATTGTGCAAATATGCATAGTTTTTATTATTATATTTCCTATCAATAACAAGGTTTTAAAGTTATCAGTAAAAGCGTATGCCTGTATGACCGAAAATCTCATATCTGTATATCAAATCACACAAATTAAAATTTATTTCTATTGGGTAAAAGGAGCTCAGACCACTTCCATTACTTATAAACATTGTAAATAGTTTTAGGGAAGTATTATTGTTCTTATTTAAATTTGGATTTTATCTATTTAAACGCTTTGAAAATATATATATTGGGATAACTAATTATTTAGTATTTTGTTATTATATCATCATTTATATGAAACGGTAACGGGTATTTGGGACTAAATAAATATTTAATCACATTATTAAACTTGTTTCGTTTTTATAGTATTAGTTATATCGATAAAATGTGTTCTTTCCTTATCAACCACATACCTGTAATAATCATTTAACTTACCCATTTGAAGACCCTAGATGTAGAGTGACTTGAGCTAGCCACACGGGATATCGCTCTACCGGGGTGTTAAATCTTATTCTTATGCTCTGCTGAACATATGGTATTGCACACCTTCTAGGAGGGTGAAAAATTCATTTTTTGATTCTTTTCTAGAAGTGGCGCGCAAAAGTCTATTTTGTAAATAGATTTTTCAAAGGTGTGTACTTGCCATTGTTCTAAATATTCGGGCATTAAAATAAGATATCAACTAAAGGGTGTTTTAACTGGAAGATTCCTGTCAATCCACTCTTTCTATCAGTTTAGCTGGAAGTACTGATATATATGAGTATAGAAATCGGCTAAATTGATATCCATTTCTTTACCTGTTAAATCTTGGTCACTTCATGCTCAGTGCAAGATTAGGAAAAGAATTCCGCAGGTAATATGGTCCGGTACAGTAAAACTGGCGCACAACGTGTTTTAAATGTAGAAATGGTACGATTAAGGAAAGAACAAGTTAAAATTATATAA
Organism: Epiperipatus broadwayi; assembly: GCA_028023455.1. Lineage (NCBI taxonomy): Eukaryota > Metazoa > Onychophora > Udeonychophora > Euonychophora > Peripatidae > Epiperipatus > Epiperipatus broadwayi. The sequence goes on from JAQFVV010013846.1 coordinate 26,015, forward strand.
ATGTATAAATTACGGTAAAAATAATTTACGTGCTGTATGTATATATAAACTTTATGTAGGTGTAATTAAAAACTAAATTAAAAGTTTGACTACATATATAAGAGAAATTATATAAAATTCGATCATTGTTTTTAAATATACAGTATAGTGTAATTAACAGGCCGTAACACGCTTGGTTTGTTCTATTTTTTTTTAAACATATTCTTAGATAAGGTAAAATATTTTACTCAGTAATTTGCAGTTCCAAAATGATAGTGTTATTTTTTGTAGCGACGAATATTTAAATTAAGGTATAATTATGATTCAAATTGTTAGCAATAAATCAAATGCTCACACTGTATTCTATAAATATACCGGATAAATAAAATAGACTTCGAAGTATTTTAAATAAGTATACATGTAATATATTGACGGTTGATATTTTGTTATATAGAGTATAGATTCTTTTATCTTAATAATTGCTTAACAATTTCCACTTTAAACTGGGTCGCTAACATTTTCATTTTATTGGATAAGTAAAGTTGCCGTTTAAACTGAGTAAAAACTGTCGTCAACATATGAAATTAAAATAGAAATAAAAAACTATTAAACGAATGAGTAAAGGAGTAGGTCATACGCTGTGTATATGCGTATATAAATGGTCGGAGGTTTTACAAATAAAAGTAATAATTTATTATAGCGTAATATTTTAAAATAACTTACAATTGAGTTTATTGTTTTGTTTTAAAAAGAGAAAAAATAGACATTTTAGACATAGGGATAAAACCTGTTTATTAAACGTAGCGAAATGTTTTAGGGTAACATACTTGAATCAACTGTTGTTTATTAGAAGAAAAAAAAGGTAAAAGGAAATACTGTTAAATGATACGGGCTTAACGAATTAAAGTTTCGAAATGATTTGAAATAACTAATAATTGATTTTAAAGTAACTTTTAGTTGAATCTATTTGTTTTGTTGTTAGTGAAAAAGTAAAATAAAACAGTGTTAAATACTGGCTTACGAATTAAAATTTCGTAAACGATCTAGAATAACTTATACTGGAAGATTTTTTTTTTTTTTAATAAAAAAAAAAAGGGGGGGGGAGTAAAATAAAATAAAGTGTGGATAACAGCTAACGAAGTAAAGTTTCGTATGTTAAACTTGAATTTCTGTTGTGGGCGATAAATCGAATTAAATAGGCATAGGTAAAATGGGCACAATAACTGGAACAGGGCATAGGAAAAACAAATAATTGGCGAGTCGAATAAGGCAGAGTTAGGTGTGCGGTGTACTGCGTATCTAAAAATAAGACACATAGTTAAGAAATAGTTTTATAATAAAAATAAAGTATCTGATCAGCAACTGAAAACAATATATACCAAATATAAATAAATATAGGTATTCCGTAACTCCAAAATAAAGAATAGTTATACTGTGTTTTTAAATGTGGACAAGATCCAAATCAAGGAAAATGGATCAACAGCCAATAAGTGATACAATCACCTCGGTTAACGAAGAACCAGAGGAAAAGACTCACCGTGAGCAAACAGAAGGTGATCAACAAAGAAGCAAAAAACTCGAAGCGGAAAACGAACACAGGTGGACCATGATGGAAGAAATTTTATGGACTATAAAACAAGAAATAGCCAGAATACCGCAGGAAATAAATGAATTGAGGCAACAACTGTCAGAAAATACATCATATATACATCAAAGAATAGATGAGGTCAAACGTGAACTAGAAAATGAAATCGAAACAAGATTTCAGAGCATAAAAAACGGAAATAATCCGGAACAAGGCAACAGTAATAGGCTAGAAAAAACAGAAATGCATCAGCAGATGACTGAAGCAGAGCATGAACATGTTCAGGATCAAGTCAAGGAAAAAGGAGAGGATGCTGAAATAACCGAACATCATAGCATTAAAAATGATAGGCATAAAAAAGAAAAGGGACAACTTTACCCGGACAACATAAACCAATTCCTAAAAATAAAAATATTTGAAGGACAAACAGGTGAAGCTCCTATGGAGCACATTAAAAGCTTGGAAAAATATTTCCAGGTAAACCAAATTAATGACTTTAGTAAACTGGCAATTGCCTGCAGTCATCTCCATGGTGATGCTCAAGCATGGTGGGAATCCTTGTTCCACTATCCAGTGACATTTGAGGAATACAAAAAGGAATTATTAAAAAGTTTTTGGAATGAACAGCATCAAGAGATGATGCTATACCAAGCCATGCAGGAAAAACATGATGAGAATAAAGGTGAAAATTACTTGCAATTTTTCAGAAGACAAGTGGCAACACTTCGAACATTAAACGCATGTCACATATCAGAGGGACAAATTGTCAGAATAATTCGTCGTAATCTGCCACTTGGGATTGAACAAATGTTACTTACTGCGAATATGAATACAGTGCAACAAATGGCAGAATTATTAAGTGCAGTAGACATGACCCAAAGAGACACACAAGGGACCAAAGATAGGCAAAAACAAAATCATTGGCATAGAAAGGCCATACCGAGAAATAACAGCACAGAAAGGTGCACTCACCAAACTGAAAACAACGGTTACAACCAAAGAAAGAAATATTGGAAAGAAAAACAGTTCAGACCACCCTCGCCAAGGCCGTGGTGTAGTAAAGATGATAATTAATCACATCACATGATTTAAGAGTCTTTGTAGTTAAATGTTTATAGGTTTCTTGTGAACTTTTGTCTCTCAGGTATTGTGTGTATGGGTTGATTCAGATTGGCATTTTTTGAACTTGGGCTCTGGAGATGGGGGATGTGCATGGGTTGTTTGGAGATGTCTGTGTAATCTGGAGTCTCTGTGGCAGGTGAAGGAACACGTCACGCAAAAACGCAAGCAATTCTTTTAGCAGAGAAAACATTCTCTGGGACTCATTTGGGGTAATGCAAACGTACTCATAAGTCTCATATAGAAAGAGCAGAGGAGCATTAACTTCATCTCTTCTTATATATATATATATATATATAAATGCAAAGCCATGAAGGAACACTTCACCACGCAAAAATGCGAGCAATTCTTTTAGCAGAGAAAATATTCTCTGGGACTCATTTGGGTAATGCAAATGTACTCGTAAGTCTCGTAGAAAGAGCAGAGGAGCATTAACTTCATCTCTTATATATATAAATTGAAAGCCCTTCGTTAGGGGTTGCAAAATATCCTGTCAGCCTCCAAAAAGTGAGCTTGGATGCACCCACGAAGTTTGGTACATTATGCTAGTAGTATTTTTCGTGGTTTATTCGACTTTGCTTGGCTGGTCACAGAGTTCTAGAAAGGATAGATATCTTCATGTTGCCCATCTGTTTGTCTTCTTTTATCTCTGAACATGGTGATTGGGATGCTGATGTAGTTTTGGCTTAGTATATCGATGTTATGGGGGATGAAATGTCACATTGTTACCATTCGACATCATACTTTTTAGACTTTCAAAAGAAAAATACAAAAATTAGTAAAAATATAATTAGTAAACATATACTTAATATCTATGTAAATAAGAACTTAAGACTTTAAATGGTCATATCCATTTAAAAGTCTCATTGGAGAGGGGGGTATTGTGCCAGGCATTATCAAATGGTTTTGCACAAAGTATGGATTAAGCACAACAAATATATAAATGTGCTATATTGATAATGGAGTGGTTTGAGCATTAAAATACCCACATACACCAATTTAAATAATATGAAATTGACATGGAAAATATTGTAAAATAAGCTCATGTATTTTTTTATTTTTCTATTTTGTATATTTTTTATGTCACTTTATGTATTGGGCTTTTCTCTGAAAAATTCAAATAGAGAAAGGCAAACTTATTAAACAAGTGAATCAAATGTTGGAACATAGTAGTAAAATAAATAATTAAAGCAATTGTTCCAACATACTTGTACATTTTTCATTTTGTTAATTACTGCCTCTAAAAACTAATTTTATTCTATAAACAAAGAATGTTAATTGCTTTTGCAAAAATCTGACCAAAAGCAAAATGGTTGATAAGGCTATAATTAAAATGTTATTATTTTTTTTAAATAGAAATTCTTTTGAAATGAATAGCTGTAATCAAGTGGTCTGAGCATTCAAGATGGATGTCAAACTTAAAATGTAGAATTTAATCGGAAAAATATAAAGGAATGTTTGCAATCTAAGTGATAAGCTAGATTAAAAGGATTGGCTGATTCATTCTTCTCAGGGGGATATCTGAATTGGTTCTTATTAGTGGGATGGATAGTGCTGTGGGATTCAGTCTTTCGTTGGCAGCCATTCTGGGCAAGTCATTCTGTTCGTTGCTCCAGAATTCTCCAAGCGATCAGCTACTTAGAGAGTCATTTATGAATAGTACTATTAGTGACATTCGTTAGAACAAATCCTTTATACAGTTCTTTTAAGAACTCTTGTCTTTGTGGATTCGAATAACTATTGGAGACAGCCTATGAAAATTTATTAAATAATCCTCGTTACTATTTAGATATATAAAAAAAGAGGATATGAAGCAATATACTAGAGATTCCGGCAAAATGACCGTGGGGTAGACAACTAGTCAGTGCACCGCCCTTTCTCTGTCCTAAGCTGCCCAGATGTGACCACACCAATTCCAACCGCCCAGGAGGATGACCAGTGCCGCCTTACTAAATGGAAGAAATCATCACCACACAGCCAGTTAACTTGAAGCCCACTCAGCCCAGAAGAGAAGAATGAAGACGCAGATATAAGTTTATTTTAAGATATTTATTAACATTGAAATAATTAACTTTTCTATTTCCGATTAGATATATTTTTTTTTTGTTATTATTATTTATCATTTAAAAATGAGAGAGTCTCTCGCATATGTATAAATTTACGGTTATTGCGGTCATAAATGGTAAAGCTTTTACTTAAATCCTTTGAGTGAATTTTTCTATTTCAAATTAGTATTTTCAACAAAGATGCATGTATATATATGTGTATGCGTGCATACGCTTATTATATTCGGTAAATATGATATCTCATGCTGAATATCTAAAAATGTATTTAACCGGATATCCTTTTTAAGTTATTTTTTTTTGTGACTGCTACACCTCACGATGAGTGTAAGAAGGGATTGATTTATTATAGATTCCCTGTAAGCAAGTACTCTAATAACTTTATATTTAAATAATAGTAAGAGTATAATTGGGCTGCACGTATATACATGTATAGAAATTTATCTTTGGCAAAACGGAAATAGCTACAGTACCTTATGGTGAGTACGATATGGTATCTGAGCCAACGCAACACATTGACTTGTTGAAAATATGAAATTAGTGATATATTTCATTGTGCAAATATGCATAGTTTTTATTATTATATTTCCTATCAATAACAAGGTTTTAAAGTTATCAGTAAAAGCGTATGCCTGTATGACCGAAAATCTTTCAAATCACACAAATTAAAATTTATTTCTATTGGGTAAAAGGAGCTCAGACCCCTTCCATTACTTATAAACATTGTAAATAGTTTTAGGGAAGTATTATTGTTCTTATTTAAATTTGGATTTTATCTATTTAAACGCTTTGAAAATATATATATTGGGATAATTAATTATTTAGTATTTTGTTATTATATCATCATTTATATGAAACGGTAACGGGTATTTGGGACTAAATAAATATTTAATCACATTATTAAACTTGTTTCGTTTTTATAGTATTAGTTATATCGATAAAATGTGTTCTTTCCTTATCAACCACATACCTGTAATAATCATTTAACTTACCCATTTGAAGACCCTAGATGTAGAGTGACTTGAGCTAGCCACAAGGGATATTGCTCTACCGGGGTGTTAAATCTTATTCTTATGCTCCGCTGAACATATGGTATTGCACACCCTTCTAGGAGGGTGAAAAATTCATTTTTTGATTCTTTTCTAGAAGTGGCGCGCAAAAGTCTATTTTGTAAATAGATTTTTCAAAGGTGTGTACTTGCCATTGTTCTAAATATTCGGGCATTAAAATAAGATATCAACTAAAGGGTGTTTTAACTGGAAGATTCCTGTCAATCCACTCTTTCTATCAGTTTAGCTGGAAGTACTGATATATATGAGTATTGAAATCGGCTAAATTAATATCCATTTCTTTACCTGTTAAATCTTGGTCACTTCATGCTCAGTGCAAGATTAGGAAAAGAATTCCGCAAGGAGTATGGTCCGGTACAATATATATATATATATATACACTACTATGTTGCTAATTGCCATAAGACACATAACTATCTCAATGTAAAGGAGTATATAAATGTATGTATTTAAGATGTATATACTGAACCGGGTCTATAATAGAAGTTGTTTAATTGGGTTTCAACCTTCAACCTTATTTAACATAATTTCAAATTTTATGTTTTAACATTTCATGAATGGACTGTCCCTTCAAGCAGAGGAGAGAAGACCATTGATAGCAAAACCATCAACAATAACCATGGTCAGACAAAGCTATGCAAAGCATAATATGATCACATTTCCAGACTGTGGCCCAACTCGATTGCTAGATTCAAACCTCTGCCATTGAAAGCATTTTATTGTTTACAGGTAAACCTCAGGTGCCAGCTAATCATAATTTATAATTAGCATCACTGGATGCTCATACTCTGTCTCAGGGTCCAGCATATTTACTTAACACATAAAGTAACATTACAGTAATTTACTGGGGAGGCAGTGATAAGAGAAAAAGAGAAAATAGACAAAATAACAATTAAGGCAAACATTAATATTTAATTATTTACACACACATATATATATAAAATAACAATAAATTTTACATAAGAAAAATATAAATGACTTTAGGCTATTGTTATAATAGTATAACAGTCATATTTGAACATCCACGCAACAAAATCCAGAGTTTTGGTAAATTATACCAAGGCTGATCTAGATGAGGGTTTGAGACCAAATCTGACCGCACCTCAGCTCCTTCACCAACACTCCCTGACTTACTACCTTATGAATGACATATATGAGGTTACACTCGTAATCTCTCAATTTCCGCGCCGGCAATAGCAAAGGGTAAAACGAGAGACTCAGGGATATTTAACTAAATGTTTTATAGCTTACCAAACACACTCACACAACCTATGGCTGATTATCTAATGCATATAAAATCATTATGGATGGTGATTTAATATAAACAAAGTGAATAATACTGCAGACGTTAATAGATTTTAAAATTATTTAATATTGACAAAACACAAACAATAACAATTAAATATACTGAATATTCCACTTGCAGGTGGGATGGTGAAAATACGAACTACACGTTCTGTGATCAATTGTACTTAACGATCATTATTCTATTAAATTGTTTATACGTTAATAATTCTTTTACGTCTATACTGATGTCTAAATTATGTTCTGCCATTCCTACTCAGTATGTTAAGGGTTAAACTCTAAGAGAGTGGGAACTTTATACAATGTGTACTCAAATTCATCAATACGTGGAGAGCAGTCAATGTGCTCTTTATGTAGGTATTCTTAGATAAACTAGATCTTAGGTTCAGATCAATGCTGAACAATTAATATACAACAGATGAACTGGTGTTTTGTAGCATAACTTCTGAGGCTACGGCGCTATGCAAATTACATCAGATGCGTCTTGAATGCGCTTTTACTCATGAGATTCAGCACCGTTTGCTCGGTTCTCAGATACCGCTCGCCTGCTAAACATGAACTTTTAGTTCGGATGCTCGAACAGCCACGATATAAGATGCTGGATTCCGGTGTTCCAGTTTTTAAAGGAGGTAATGGGAATGACCCTTAAAATCATCCCATTCAAGAGAAGGCTGTCCGAACTAAGGATGATAAGATAGCCCTTAAAACCTAATCTTATCTTAATAATTATACGATAGCAAGGCGGAATGCACCTCAGTGCTTCGCAAAAACTCATTCACAACGCTTTTGGAATCTTAATTATAACAACTAGTAAAGCGCGAAATCTATAGTTTCTTCTGCAAACTACCCTACGCCAGTTAGTTAAATAAACACTGAAATTGTGCTAAAGAGGACTTTATTAAAATTGGTCTAGTTTATTAATTAACTACATATTATATGCAATTACATTAAGGGGGTCTAAAGCATATCTGGGGCTTGAACTTGGCTAACTACTGAATATGCCTTAAATTATCACTCTCTTTTATTTAACCAAACAAACCTTTTAACAAGCAACATATGTGATATTAAGCTACGCATAGCATTTCAAATAATACATCAAAGTAAGTTTCGGACCAGAGACAATCTATAGCTATGCCAAACAGCATAATTACTTTCTTGAGAACAAAACGTCTCTTTAAGTTATAATAATTAATAGTCTCTGCTCCGAAGGCAAAGCATAAATCAATAAATGCATTTTAACAAAATATATATATATAGATGCAAAAGTATAGACGCAAATAGAGAAAATAATAAGGCAAATAAGCTTTTATAAGTTGAATTTAAAAAAGAGATTTAAGAATTTGAAATCAGGCAAGATTTACATTTAACTTTTAACATATTTTAAATTATACAGGTTGAGATACGTTTATCTAATACAGTTAATTACTTTAAGAGAGAATACACCTTTTAAACATAGTGTGATTAATTTATAAGATTTGAATGGAAGAGTTTGTGCACATTACTTATTATATAGCTAGCTTTAGGAAAGATTTATAGATGGCTATAGCTTTTAGATTTAGTTTGATTGAGAAGTGGTTACCGGTTATTTATCTGGAGGCTTGCAGCTTGAAAGTATGAAATACACGCATGGACTGATTGATCTGGGCTGGTTCATCGTTGGCTATTCTTTAAGTAGGGCTGTGGTTTGGATCTCCGGGCTCCATAAACGGTTCTTGACCATCGGGAAGATGGCCTTAGCTTTTTCTAGCCACTTATTTGCATGGTAGAAACTGGGCCTGCTGCCTGGATATATGTTGAAACACGAGTAAAGCAAAAATGGATGACAATTTTCTTTCAACTGCCTTTTTTATACTTTTTAACCCCCCCTCTTACAGTTCATTCACAATCTTTATTTTTAGACATTAAAATCTAAGAAGTCTTAATTGCATCAGCTTCAGACGAATCGGTTGATTGATTTCAGGTTTATTCATTGTTCCTTTTATTTTTCTCAGATTCTAGTTCCAATCTGGATTTCAGTGCAGGTTTAATTGTCCAACTTTTATTTTATTAAGAATCCTAAAATCTGGATTTGTACCGGCGGTGTCCCATGAGATTGGTAAAGTTCTTTTTTTTTCTTTCTTTAAACATTGGATTGCTTCTTCTTTTCTTTTGCTGAAAGAGATTTAAGCTGCTAGTGTTTTATCCTAGACGTGAGACATCTACCTTTGTTTTTAGTTGCTCTACATGGTTAAGTAATTGGGTACTTTAAAGCCAGTTTGAAATACTTTAGAGAATTCTGTTCTTATCTAATACAATTTTTCCAGCTTGAAACCAATTCAATTATTTAAAATCATAAGATGAATATTTATAAAATTATAAGGTGTGTACGTTATATAATGATAATATTCAGATGTGAATATACCATTTCTTTAGCAAATAAAATTATTACAAAATATATACAATTATAGCAAACGTGTGTGCATATACAATTACACACATATATGTGTAAATATACGTTTTTATACATGTTAAATTCCCAAGTATATTGTTATATATATGTGTACCTTTAGGGTTTGAACTAGGGAAATGAAGGCTATTGATTTCTAGAATAGGTGAAACGTATGACGATGAAATCATACTGTTTCAATAGTCCATTAATTAAAAAGTTCATTCATTTAAAATAAGGAGTCTAGACTGTGATCAGAATATATTTTTTAAAATATCTTTACCTAGGTTTTCATGATTGTCGGTTTCTAACCAGTTGGCTTTTTGGTCTCTACCGATGGTTCCAGGGCTTATTTTCCATTCTTTGTATTGGTAATGGGAGAGAGAATTGCCGCAGCATTTACTAACAATCTAGGCATTGGGGCATTGGTTCAGGCGAGCTTCAGTTGGTTTTCTTTTTGTTGAGGATTTTGGGACCTGAAGCCCAGCTGAATATCCTAAGTTGTCTGGAAATGCATGTTGCTAGATATGCAGCTTTTGCATAGATGTTGACTGCAGCAGTAATTGACTGGCTTACTACTGCGTTTATAGTTTCCGAATATTTGGATCTCTGCTTGTTTGGATTCTGCATTCTGTCCAGTGATGAATGGTCTAGAAAATTGCAGCCTTGACTGTATAACAATAACATGAACCTGACTAATAACAAATTGATGATTGGAATAACTTAATCACAAAATGCAAACCAGACTGTATGTTACAAACCAGACTGAAGAACAATAACCAAGATGTAACTTTTATATCTTAACTCTCTCATTGTTTTATTTTATCTTGGCTTGAATCTGTCTTTTAATTAATTTTCCATTTCTTTAATTAATTGATTTTTACATTTACCTTAATCTTAATCCGTTCAGATTCATCTAAATGATCTCGATAAGATAGTTTACAGTGTTTTTTCTAATTAATGCAATTTAATCAGTAATCTTTTAAATTAATTACATTTTCAAGTTTTCTTTTACAAACAAATTTTTACAGACTAATTTTATTCTAAATTTTACATATTTATTTAGCTTTTACTTTATAAAAGCTCCATTCTTTAAAAAGAGAGAGAGGAAAAAAAAGTTTTAACTTTTCTTTAATTATATTATACATTTCTCCTCCCTCCTGCTAAGAAGTTTTATTCTAAAAGAAAAATTTAATGCAGTATTTTATTTTTTTAATTTTTGTTTAAAAAAAATATTTAAGCCACTTATAATTTATTTTTATCTTAATTTTTTTAAAAATAAAATTACAGACATGTAACACTGTTCATTAGCAGTACAATACATATGTTAAAAAGATGAATTTATAATCTGAAATATAAGTAAAAATTAATATCATATACTTTCTTTATCACTTTTACAATGCTTCATGTAATTACAGCCCACTTTGATTGCCCCAGCAATCTTCTTCAGAATTATAACAAACACAATATAAATACATGAATACAAATACACATGAGCATATAATTTTACATTTTATATATATACATGTATTCTATCTGATAATCATTATTTATATACTCACATATCTTTATATACCTCTCTAAATAATTATTACCTTTTTATGTATAATATATTTTAACCTTTTTTATATTTTATATTTATCAATCAATACTTCCTATAATCACATATATATTATTTTTATTTCATTTATTTTTATTATTTTATTCTTTTTTTTTTTACATATTTAACTCTAACATTATATATTCATATTTTTATATTTTACATTACTACTATTATTATTATTCATTATATTAACATTCAATATATATAATTTTCTTTAACCTATAATATTATTTCTTTTTATCATTTATTATTAATTATTTTAAACTATTTATTATTTTTTAACATATTTTATACCTATCTTCTACTTATATTTTCAAATCTTAACTGCTAATTATTAAACTTTTAAATTTTACAGTTATACTTAGTAGTTCCCTCTTTCTATATTTTATATAATTAAATGTATTCTTAGTTTTAATCCTTACTAATATTATCATTTTTATTTTATACCTAGTGGCTCCCTTTTTGAATAAAAAAATAAAAGAAACTATTTATATTAATAATATTCAGCCAATATTAAATAAATTTGGGCCTGAAAAAAATTTTGATATAAAAAATAATAATAATAATAATAGGATTAAAAATAAGAATAGATTTAATTATATAAAACACAGAAAGGGGGAACCACTAGACATAAAGTAAAAATGATAATATTGGTAAGTACACCTGGGTCTCATTTTATGCGGATTATTTTAATGTGATTTTGAAGTTATGCGATTCATGTTTCTTCTTAATATTTTTCATATTTCACTATATTTATTAGATATCAAGACATTTAAATTATTAATAACTTAGTTTGATTTGAAATACTTTTTTTTTTTTTTCAAAAATATAACGTTATATTAGCAGCTAACATGAATATGGCCTGAAGCTATATTTAGAATAAATAACATACTTATACTAATGAGTAAATAATAATAATAAATTTATACTTACATATAAAAATATCGCAATAAATATTCAAAAATTTTAAACTTTTAAAATGTATTTTGTAAGGTATAACAGAAATAAATAATGTAGTGTACCGGGTCGAACCGCTGAAACCCCCTACTTACAAGTATATAAGTTTTGGCTGGTTTCAAACTCCTTCATAATACATTTATAATCTTATAAAGGTTACGTGAACGAACCGGCACGTTCAAGCAAAATGGGAGATCTTATTGATAGCTTTAACTATCAACAATGGCCCATCTCGGCTGTTAGATTCAAACCCCTACTATCCAAACACTTTATTTGTTTCGGAGTAAACTCCAGGCGCCAGCTATCTATTCAAAAGAATAAACAATGTCTTTGGTCAGTAGGCTCATAATCCAGCGCCCGAAACCATCCCATAAACTAGCCCAGTCTAATTTTAATCAGTAATAAATTATACAAAATTGGTGGTGGAAAGAATTAATAAAAGGTTGGTAAAAAGAATTGACCGACAAATAAAGTTTAAGTTTTAAAGACAATTTATTAACTAACATTAAATCATTTTAAACATTCTATAAATTTAATATAATACACACACATTTTAAATTAACATTTCTAGACTAGTTTAAATATTCTTGTAGATTTTAATAATAGAACACTGGTATTTATCTGATTTAACTAATAACACTGATATAATGATCACGCACATAATAAAGCATTAATAGCATTTGAAACTTAAACACACATATTAATAGTTCATTTTATGTATGCTAAGAGTTCATATAATTTGAATCTTGAATATTTACGGATTACAGCGGTGGCTACTACGTATAAATGATAATAAATAAATGTTTACCTAAGATTTTTGCTTGTCGTTGGCTGCTTCTCATGGAGTATATCTAACCGGTTAGATTTTGACGTTTATTGAAGAGATCCTATGTTAATCCGTTGGTTTTTTTCTCGAAAACAGTTGAACATTTGACGGAGGATTTCTGAGTTGTTATGCAGACATTACTTCACAGGTAGGTTTTGATGATGTTGTTGGACAAAGGACTGAAAGAAGAGCATATATTTCCATAAGATTTTCAGCACTGCATTTCTGTAAACAAGACTGACCCTGCAAAACTAGACTGAAACTGCAAACTCAAACTAGACTCAATGTCCGATAAAAATCTAGCTATTTATATCTGTGAATGGTTTTTGTTTTAATATCCTCCAGCAAATGGTGCAATTGGTGTTGTCGAAATTCCTTTAGATTAATCCTATAACGTGTTTTTTGATTGATTGTTTAATTAGTAGTAGCTATTTCAAAACGTGTTGTTTTCATATCTTTAATTAGTAGCGCACCGCTGTGTGTGGTTTTTTTTTAAATACATTTTTCATTTATTTATAATATTTAATACTGATACATTTTTTTTTACATTCGCACGGACATATATAATTTTACTCTACACATCAAAACTAGTTTTAAGATTATTTTTCTTCTTCAATTTAAATGAAGAGATTTATATATTTTTTTAAAGCTTTTAAATTGTATTTCACTAATAATAATAAACTCTTTACTTCCTTTTTATAAAACCTTCAGTTTAACTTTAAGAAAAACCCCTTCCCACTTTAAATCAATGATTTTTCAACTTTTATTTCAAACTCTTTTGCGAAAGATTTTTTTGTTTTAATAATTTTTTTACGACAAAATTATTTTATATACATGTGCCAATTTGGCCTTGGCACAGTAGATTTTTAAAATAAATAACGAAGATTTTATTGATTTTATAAACTGAAAATAATATTTTTAATGATAATCATGTATAATCTTTTTGTTTTGATTGAATCCTCATTTTTTTAATATAGAAACAAAATGTGAACATTTAAATTTTATTTCTGTAGTAAAAATCAGTTGTCAACAGAAAACCATTAACACAACACAAGACTGAAATTGGGACTAGTTGTGTAAATGGGATGGAGCAGAATATGGTAAAAATTAGAGTGGGGAATGGAAAATAAAGTGGCTAACAAGTTTCTCTGGGCATAATTGCTGAGAGATTATTGACTTCATTCAAGAAGCTACATCACATCACATCGACGAATCTGATTTCTTACCAGTTTACAAACGAACCGCACATTTGAAATGATTAAACTATGTATGAAAAAATGTCAAAGTAAATACTGTAGTTAATAAAAAAAAGTAAAAAAAGTTTGTCTTGTAACAATTTTTTTTCAAATATTTGATATTTTTTATTAGTCATACTTTATTTCCTTATTTTTTTAATGCGAATTTTAAAGTAATTTTTCTTTGTTGCTTTGCTTTTATGCGAATTCTGAAAATTACAACCCCTATCCCCCATTTTTCAAGGTAAGTTAAGTCTATTTTTGTGCGATTTTTTTTAATGCGGGTTTTCTATGGAACCTATCTACCGCATAAAATGAGACCCAGGTGTATTAAAAGTAAGACTAGATTTAATTATATAAAAAATAGAAAGAGGAGGCTATTAAGTATAATTGTAAAATTTAAAAGTTGGAATAGTTAGCAGTTAAGATTTAAAAATATAAGTAGAAGGTAGGTATAAAATATGTTAAAAAATAATAAAAAGTAGGTTAAGATAATTAGCAATAAAAGATAAAAAGAAATAATAATATAAGTTACAGAAAATTGTACATATTGAATGTTAATATAATGAATAGTATTAAAAAAATTAATCAAAATAAAATAATAAAAAATAAATGAAATAAAAATAATACATATATATGATTATAGAAGTACTGATTAATTAAATGTATTATATATAAAAAAGTAATAATTATATAGAGAGGTATATAAAGATGTATGTGGGTATATAAATAATGATTATAAGATAGAATATATATGTATATAAAATGTAAAATTATAGGTTCATGTATATTTGTATTGTGTTTGCTATAATTCTAAAGAATATTGCAATCGAAGACATCAATAGCAGGTTATATGAAGCATTGTAAAAGTAATAAAGAAAGTAAATGATATTAATATTATATGGATTTGGCAATGCAATAAGAAAGATAAAGTTATAATATGTAAAAATTATGTGTTTCTGTATAAATATGCATGTATTTATATTTATTATAGATCTGAAGAAGATTGCTGGGGCAATTGATATCGTTATAACATAATTAATATAATAACTGTATAAAGTTATTGTAAAAAGTAATAAAGAAATGTTAATAATAATATTAGTTAATTTTAAAACATTAACAGATTTTGAAGATGGTTCAGATTTAATTGAAATCAATATAAAGATAACTGATAAATTATTAAGAATGCAACTAAGATAATTGGCATAAAAAAGCAGTTATTTATTAGTAAATTTTCTACTGAAATGAGACAATATATGAAAAAAGAAAAGACTGTGCTTTTTTTTAATTGACCAATTAAGAATAAATGAATGTCTAGTTTTGTAAAACTGTACTGCTTTTTAATTTTCAACATATAAACCATGAAAATAATAGGAAGTGGATTGAATTATGTGTTATTTCAAAATCTTATTTAATTAATAATATATATATATTGTTAACATTATTTACCTACTGCAGATGCTAGATGAGTACTCAATTTAAATTCAAGAAAATAGGAAGTCTGAACTATTGTAATTTTAATTTTAAATTTTTTAAAGTTAAATAAATGAAACATATCCATCTTTAAACTTATAACAACACTGAGATTCTTATAGAATAAGAGTACAGAAAAAAAATCTGAAGTTTGTTAGTTTAATGCCAATATTACTTATCAGAAAATTTTTAATCACTTCAATTTTTTTTCCACATTTTTAAATTTTTATAATTTTGAATTAAATTTAAAACATTTGTTCCTCTCAGATTGAAAATATTCAAAAAGTTTTTTACTCTTATAAGTTTTTACTAATTCCTAATTGCCAAGATATAGAAGTGGATTGGGGAAAATATATACCATGACGATAATTTAAGTGTATTGTGTCACACATTAATTTAAAACTTTATTTAGACGATGACGACGACAACAATAACAACAACAATAACAATAACAACAACAATAATAATAATAACAACAATAACAATAATAATAATAATAGTAATAATAATAATAGATAGTGCGGTCCTGACGTATTACGATGGGAGCAAACTATTACGGCTCTTAGTAACTTTTACAAAAGGTCAGCAAAAGATTTAAAAAATATCATTTGGAAGATTAACATAACAAAAAGAATTACAGGAATAAGCTATAAAAACTTTTTTGAGCCAAGAAAGTAAGTATTTTTCCGATTTTTTTAAATAAATTATTAACCATTGTAAGGTTAAAATGGCGTCGGGAAAATCAACCGTAAATGAGTTTATATTGAAAAAAAAAACATAAATATGTCAAGCATTAAAGTTGATAAAACCGACTCAACCCAAAATAAACAAACATATGCCAATATAACTAAAGTAATTTCAGAAACACAGGAAGGGTAGGAAAAATAATTACAGAACAAAATAGTAGATTCAGAGAAATAACCATAATAGAAATTAATTATCTACAATTGCAACAGGACAGTAACGTTGAACTCACCCCCCCCCCCCATTGATAAATGGAATCAACAGGAACTGCAAGACATAAACATCGGTTTCAATAATACGATTCCAAAAAAGTTGTTTGCAACTTTTAAAAAAATTTTTACAAGATCTTTAGTACTAGCGGTAACAGATAGAAACCTCTCCTTATATAAATTTCCGAGAGAGTTGTTATATGCGAGCATAACGAAAAATTCGCTTTGGGATGCAATAGCAACTATTGGAGAACATCCTAACACAAGATATTTAGCAATCGAATTCTTTAATGAGTACCAAAGAGAAAGATTTAAAAACCAAATTAAAACGCTCGGAAATTATGCCTTGATTACAGTTGATAAAAATTTACAAAACTGCTACATATTTTAGCTATAACATTCAAGATTTTAAAAAGCTAATGCAGCCATTTGGGGAAGGAATATATATAAAACCAATTTACTTAAATGATACTCCAATACCTATTGCAGCTAATAGTTTTAATTTCAAAATAAAATTAAAAGAAAATATTAACCCAGAAGATATACCAACACAAATGATTGATCAAGACGCTCTGTTAACTATATATATCAGAGGATTGAGGCCAAAATGTTTTAGATGTGAACAACGTGGACACATTGCAACTGACTGTGGAAAAAATAACAATGAATTACACACACAAACAAAGGAAGTTGACAGAGAAGAACAATTGAGAAATGAAGCTCAAATAAAAAATAGCAATACAGAAACAATGCAAGAAATACAAAACAATATTTTGCCAAATACATATACCAAAAACACTGAAAGCCACTCAGACTTAACACAAGTTTAAGAAAGCAAGAAGTACACAAAATATATAATAACTGAAGATGGAGCAGAGCAATACATTGCTGAAGAAAATAGTAACAAGAATAAACTACAAACTAAAAAATTATTAAATACATCAACAAAAATCTCAATTCCAGCTCAACACAACTATGAAAACAAAGAAACAAGTGAAGACAAACAAATGAGCACAACAAAAGACACAAAAATAATTTTAGATGATAATAAGAGAGAAAGAGAAGATAGTGAATTATCTCAACCAAATAAAATTAGAAACAATACCAATGAACTTATCATGGAATCAATTACACCAAATTTATCCCAAATTAGCCAAACAAGTATAAGCGAAAAAAGAGGGCCAGGAAGACCCCAAAAAACAAAAAAATTAAAAAGATCAGAATTGAAGAGCAAAACATCAAAGATCCAGAGCAAAAAAGGGAAGTCTTTGTTACAACTGATGAAGAGATTGAGCTGGCATATGAAGATGCACAAGAGTTGCTAACATTAGGGTATTAAAACAAGTAGTGAAGAAAAGAAGCAAGGGTATAGGATACAGAATTATAATGAAAGTTAGAATAGCTGCTATTAATGTCAGAGGTCTGAACTCAATTAACAAAATATATAAAATCAAAAATTGGATCAGAGACACACAACCGCATATAATTGGACTCCTAGAGACAAAAATTTATGCAGGATCACAGGTGGATCCAGCAGTGTATTTGGCTCGGGAAGGATTCAGTGCATTCTCCAGAGATTCTTCTTCACCATCAGCAGGCACTGGAATCTTTATTTCTCATAAATGTCCATTTACAATGTTTAAAATATTTTACATTGATTCTAATCTACTGATGGCAACATTCCAACACAAGAGTATAACAACTAATGTGGTGTTTGTATATATGCCAATTCAAACTAAAAAAATTGAAACAATAATCGCAAATATTAATTCCACACTAAGTGCTACATCAAATCCAACCATCATCATGGGGGATTTTAATCTAACATATCAGGAATTTACACACAAATGGATTCATAAAATTTCAGTTCCTCTGGTGAGTGGGCAGGGATTTTTACCAGACAGCAATTTCTTTTCACAATAAACAGTTTTCTTCATTAATAGACTTAACATTTTATTCACCAATATTTCACCACCTAATGACGATTAAACTCGCTCCAACTACATTCTCTGAGCACTCAGGACAAATCATCAGCATTAATCTTGACCAGATTCAAATAGTACCATTCCCACTAACTAAAACAATTAGAGCATTAATTCCAACAGCTACCACTGACTTCCTATTTTCAGAATCTTATATCTTGTTAAAAAAAATTCATGAAATGAATCTGGGATCCATACAACAATATCAAGCATACATAAACATCCTTTCATTTAATATTAATCACATTGCAATGAAGCAACCACCCCCATCAAGGCTAATAGCATTGGCAGATCAATTACACAAACAAATAGGGATGATTAACCCATCACATCACACACAACAATATATTTTCAAACTTACACATACATATAACAATGTATGTGAAAATCTAAAAAATTACCTAAAAATTAAAAAAAGTAAAATTTGTCTCACCCAGCCACACACATGGACAAGGGAATACATTAAATGGGCCCTAGGAAACTCACCAAAAATCAAAGTACCAATAGCAATACAGTCAAAAGATGGAACATATGCAGGTCATAATATGATCCGGCCAATCTATCAATACTTCAAAAGTAAGCTGCAATCAGACGAAAACATTTTAATAGCATCTCACATATTTGGGATCCCTGAAACCGAGAGACCATTTACCATAGATAACTTTGCAAAAAAAACTAGCTAATATACCGGAAGCTTGCCACCCAGGTAGCCCTTGAATCCCATTCTTTGTTTTGAAACACTTAAGCCAATTCACAACAAAATATGTCTGTAACTTAGCCAATCAACTAATGCAAAAAATTCAGAACATAGAAGGGATTTACCCTATTGCAATTGTACCATACAATAAAAAACAAAAAAATATTCCCGCCGTTGCAGACTTAAGACCAATATCAATGGGCCCATTGCCCATAAAAATAATAGAAAAGGTGATCAAGGAATAAATTGAACAATATATATTACCACTAATTTCCAAAGCACAACATGCAAAAAAAGGATCATCAACAGTACAGGCAGCAGTACTTTTCAAGGCAGTACTCACATCAATTAGACATAAGAAAAAATATGCACCTATTGTAGTTCAACTGGATATTGAGGCTGCATTTGATTCAGTTAATATTAAAGTTTTACTGGAAATGCTCAAAAGCACCAACATTCCTAGAACCCATCTATATATCATTGCGAATCTACTTATCAATAGAGAAATACATATATCTATCAATGGAAGAAATTCACCATCTTTCATACCAAACCAGTCTTTATCACAAGGGTCACCACTTAGTGCACTGCTTTTTATATACTACATCAATCCTCTCATTAAGAAGATGCAGAAAACTTATGATGGGATTCAGATACCTGGAACAACACAGCGCATAGCTTGCTTAGCATTCATGGATGACATTACAGTTTTTCTCTCATCCAAAAAACAAATTCCACAACTGCAGCAGCTACTGGAAAAATACACTACACATTATATGCTTAAATTCAACCAAGCAAAAACTTCAGCATGGTCTCTATTTACAGGAAAACCATGTGCAACCATCTATCAATCAAAACCAACATCTTTCCTGGGGTTCCCATTTCATTTGGGAAGCATGGGGATGAGATGTAAAATCCAAGATAGGATTAAGGAAGAAATAAAAAGAATTGCTGACTCCCTTTCAAAGACTTATATGTCTGTTTTCTCGAAAGTGCAGCTAATTAACCAACTAATTATGACAAAAATCAGCTATTATTCGCCAATTATCGAATTCGCAAAGGCTTTCATAAAAAAAATCAAAGCAATATGTAATCAGTTACTCTGGTCCAAGAAGACAGTTGCCATATCGAATAGGAAAATGTCTCAACCACTGATAAAAAATGGACTGGGTCTCCACACAGTTGAAATCTTCCACATACAAAAGTTGAGGAATGCAATTATTACAACTATGAAACAATTCCCGAAACTAAAACACCTAATTGAAGTTACTCCTACTGACAGAGTACCACCACCAGGATCATACATTTCATCCATAATTTATCAATGTAAAACCAATAAGGACATACCCGAACAATATGAAAACAAATATTCATATTGGGAAATATACAACCTGATAAATAAAGAAACTAATGTAAATGAACCTTCACCAATGTTGGGAATCGATAACAAAAAACTAGTTAAACAATTCAAGCGATGGGCATTGGAACTTAAATTCTTCAATTTTATAATAAAAATGAACCTAACTGCTATGCCCACAACCTTTTTTCTCCACTATAAAAGGATGTATAGGGACATAGATCCATTTTGTGGACTATCCCATAGAGCCAAAGAAACAAGTGAACACCTAATTTACAACTGTGAAGGTTTGGCAAAAATAAGACAAATGGCATGCAATATATATAGAAGGAGAAACACCACGATGGAACAAATTATTAATGCATATCAGAGTCAAGCAATACCAAACATTAGGGCAGCTACATTTGTACTATATTCTTTTTGGTGCAAGAGATGCAGCTTTATAATGAGGAAAAATACTCGACGTCATCCAGCCACATTCATTAATAAACTAATACAAATAAAAGATAGAGATAAAACTATTGTTAGACCAGATTTATATGCTGCAACTTGGTCACTGTTAAATGAAAAATCAAGACTATGAGAAATTCAAAACAAAGACAACTGAAAACGCTGAGGTTGAAGCATTATTTATAGACTATAGAACAAGGAACAAGTTAGCCACAAGGAAAAAAACTTATGTTTAAAAAAAAAAGTAAACCAAAACTGTATATTTACTGAATCAAATTGTAAATACAATGTAATTAGAAACTATGTAAACTAAAGAAAGTAATAAAGTATCTTTTGAATCATCATCATAATAATAATAATAATAATAGTAATAGTGATAATAATAGGAGGGAAAGATATTTAAACATTGTTAAGGGGGGTGAAAAATACATATGTATACGTTACATTTGTGAGCGCTGCTTGCTGTAATCCGAGTTCTCAAAAGTCTTGGGTTATCATTGTTCAATTTGCAAAACTTCAACTTGTATATATATTGCAGTGCTGGGTTTAGTTTGCTTTCCAGTATTTGAGTTCTGATTTTGTTGTTCCTATCCTCTATATTAATTGTATGCAATCAAAGACGACATTCTGTTTTTTTATTTGTAGATATTTGCCACATTTATTTTTTATTTTTTTAAATATTGGTTGATGGCATAGATGATGATGATGATGATGATGATAATAATAATTAAAAAAAAAACAGAAATATAGATTGCTAATGAAGGATACTAAATTTTATCTACTGAAGATTCAAATGAGTACTCCCAATTTAAGTTCATAAAAATACTTTTATATATAAATGGTTTGAGCTATTATAATTTTAAATTAAATTTAAATAATTAAATTTTCAGAATGAGTAAATTAAACTTACTTATTTGTAAGCCTATAACAATTAAAAATAATGCATGAAGCCCTTAGAAACAAAAATATAGAAAAAAAATTTTCATGGTCAATATTTTGAAAATTATGAAATTGTTTCTTTAGTTTTAAACACATTTATATTTATTTTAGAACATAAGCAAAATTGATATTTGTAAGCCTAGAATGATTAAAAATATTGCATAGGGACTCCCTCCCTAATATTACAAATTGTCTAATGGATAATATTAGACAAAAAATTAGTCTTTCATACACTTATGTGATTGAAAAGGAAAGTTTTTAATATATGTGTTTACCACTTCTAACTATATATGGATCTAAGACTTAGATATTTAAGAAAAAACAGTACTGACATTTCAGATCATTCAACAAAGTCTAGAGAAATATATGCTAGGAGTAATAAGGAATCAAAGACTAAATACATGGATGAGAGAACAAACCAATATTATTGATATCATTGAAAAAAATTAATTAATCTATATATGTGCTCTGCGCACAGATAATGAAGCTATTAATTGTCCATGAAATTATTAAAAATTTCTGCCAAGCGTTTTCAAAACAGTTTGTAGTCCCATATTCATGGTGACTTGTATTCTATTACTGACTATAATAGAATACAAGTCGCCATGAATATGGGACTACAAACTGTCCCGAAAGCACTTGGCAGAAAATTTTAATAATTTCATAGACAATTAATAGCTTCATTATCTGTGTGCAGAGCACATATATAGATTAATTTATTTCAAGCATTAATGAAGTAAAATCTTAACTATGAAAAAATTAAGAGATTGAAATGAAACTGGATTAGACATAGTACTAGAAGAAAGGATAATAGATAGCTAGTTAGTCTTAAACTTAATTCTAAGAGAATTAAAAGACAAAGAAAGAGATCACATATAAGATGAATAGATGAAATGAGGAAGTTTGTTGTTGCAGAGATAAGAGAAACTGGATTAAACTTGGAAAGACATACATTCTGCAATAGATGATAATGTTTGAAAATGATGGTGATGGTGTATGTGTTAGACAAAAATTTCAAAATAGAGAAAGTTAATTAAATCAGAAAATAAAAACAGTAATCTTTTGTTTAGGGTTTTAACATAATCAAGATTTATTTTAATGTTTTTATTTTCTTTATTTGTATGTTGTATTATGGATATGTATTTTGATTGAAAATCAAGATTTAATTAAGTGTTTATTTTCTTTATTTGTATGTTCTATTTTGAAAATGAATTTTGATTAAGTAATGTTTCTGTAAAATCTTTTTAAAAAGGAAACAAAAATGAAAAAGCAGAAAGAATTAAAAAGTCAAAGCGTCATCATCAATTTAATGTCAAAAATTTAGCCAAGTATAAAAAGAAAATGTTTGTCCATTCAAAAAAAAATACTTTGTCATAAGAATAAAAAAAAATGTTTACAAAATCTGAGATAATATAAAATCAGGGATAATTTGGTAGGATGTTTAATGCATAAACAGTTAATCTAAAAAACATAGTTTTCACTTCATTCAATCAGATAATTTGCATACCTTATATTACCATAATAATAATAACCTCATAAGTTTACTAAATAGAAAACCATTATATGTTGGCTTAATTTCATTAAAAAGATTTTAAGAAGCCCTTTCACATAAAATTTAATTATTTAAATTTTAGTCAATATTTTTGTGCATCAATAAGATTTTTTTTTAAAAATATGTTCATTATTTTAAAAAAAGTAATAATTATATTTGTTTTAATGATACTATTTAAATTTAAAGATTAAGTTAAATTTGTCCTTTCTCACTAATACATTCTCTTTCAATACAGTACTTTATTTTATTGGATTTAAAAAAAAAAAAACTGACTTTTAAATGTTTGAATAGATATAATGAGATAGATTTTGATAGATTAGTTGAAGCATAAAATTTATTAAAGCAAATGTTGATTTGTAAATGTATGATTTAAACTACATCATTTATTTAAAAAGTAATCTTATCTAAACACTAAAATTAATATTAATCTCATTTTTAAACATACTTGTAATTATTGTAATATTAAAATTATATATATTTGACTAATTATATAAATATATACACACATACTATCTATTGAGTTGTGCTTAAAACTAATAAGTTGTATTTTTCTTGTACAGTAAGTACATGACAATGAACAGTCATTAAATTGTTTTATATTTACAATTTTTAATACATTACTAATTCTTGTACTTATTCATTTTTCCCAATCCCTTAAAAAATGATGGATTGAGAGTTCACAGTATATATTAAAATATCTAAAATAGTAGCAATTAATTTCTTTATCTACATTAATATCAACTATTTTATATGAATAACCAGTACTTATTAATATATAACACAAATAAGTTTGATGAAACAATATATTGGTTTTTCACAAAAATTATTATCCAACATTTTTATTAAGACCACATAAAAAAATGGACTACAAATTCTTAAATGAAATAATAATAATAATGATGATGATAGTGATAATAATATTAATAATAATAATGAAGCAGAATTATCATAAATATTCAATGTACAATATTTTATACTGATAAAACTTACTTTTGTTGAATATCTTCTCTAGAAATCAATTCTTCTTGTAATTTTACACTCAGATTTTCATTTTGTAATTGTAGTTCTAACAAAGATTTTCTTTGTGCTTCAGCAATTTGTGTTGATTCTTGAAGTTTTGAATCCTATAAAAACCTGTAATCTTTAATTTTAAGTGTGTGATTAAAAAAATAATATTGAATAAAAATAGACAGTAGTGAATCAAATGATGTCCTAAATTGTCAACTGGTATTTATTTATAAAAACAAATATATTATGAGCATTATAATGTTCAGCAAATCTTCCTGCAAAATATTTTTAAAATAATAAGATTGATTATACACGTTTCAAAGCTGTATCAATTTTATATATATTTCCTTCTTTTAAACATGAAAGAAATATTTTTTGGTAATTCTTTATAATCAATATGAATAATAAGCTTATACTGTCATAATTATAAACTTTAAAATAAAATTTATTATTAATTCTAACATTCTTATCATTAGCACCAGTAAATAATTAATAATAAAAATATTTAAATATTACTTAAAATATTTACAGGGGATTTGAACCCAGATTTTCAAGCTCCCTTTAGTTATCCAGTCCATCTTATACAACCAATACACGTGACCATATAATGCGAAAAAGATAAATGATCTCCAATAGATATATTTCATACTGAACCAGCACTCATCAGTTGGGCTGGATCATTTTCCCCGACACACACATATAATCAGTGCTCAAATTATATTAAGATAGAAAATCTTCAAACTTTAATGAACAAGCTTCAATTTTCTCCACTCTCCAACTTTTCAATCATCCATATCATTGAAAATCTGATGATGGCATGTTCAAAGCCCTTGTTTGCCAATTTTGTTGTCATACTTATGTTGACTGTAAGTCATTCTGACCCCTCATACATAGGACCTTTTAAGCCCATTTAAATATACAGAAAAGGGATGGCAGAATACAGTCTAAATATGTAATATTTAAATACAAGTATAGTCTATATATTGTTATGCTAGATATAATTAGAGGAGATTTGAACTCAGACTTTCAAGCTCCCTTTAGTCATCAAATCCATCTTATAAAACTGATATGCATGATCACATATATGTGAAAAAGATAAATGATCTCCAATATATGTAGTTTGTGCTGAACCAGCACTCATCAGTTGGTCTGGATCATCAGCTCTCACACATATATACAATCAGTGCTTAGATAATATTAAGATAGCAATTCTTCAAACTTTAATGGACAGGTTTCAATCTTCTCCACCAACTCTTCAGCCATCCATATCATTGAAAATCTGATGATGGCATGTTCAAAGTCCGTGTTTGCTAATTTATCCAAGCGCTGATTATATGTGGGAGATGATGATCTGGATCAACAGATGAGTGCTGGTTCAGTACAAAATATGTATATTGGAGATCATTTACCTTTTTTACATGTATGTGGTTGTGTATTGGTTGCATAAGATGGATGACTAAAGGGATCTGGAAAGTTTGAGTTCAAATTCCCTTTAATTACATCTGTATTTAATTATTAAAATATTTATATTAATAATGGTAATTCTTTTTTTTTCTTTTTAGGACCATCTGCATAAGTAAACAATAATCATCCAATAGGTATGTCAATCAACTCTGGAAATCATTATTCTTGGCAATTTAGTTTGAATTTAGTAATATAATAAATTGAATTCTATTACTATTAGTCAAGTCAAATCTCATGATGAAATTTATTTGTAGTGAGTGTGTACATGAAAAATAATTGATACAAATTAATTTTAAGTGAAATAAAAATTAAAACATATTGAAAAGTATTTCAATATTAAAAGAAAAGAAATAAAATATACATTTCATTTTTTTTTATTATATATTTAAATGAAAGAAAATTAAACACAAAGACAAAACTCTCTATACAGTAGTACTACTCAGTGCAAGCTCTCTAAATGGGGATTTTATGCACAAACCTTCTTGCATCCATTGATTACTCTGGCTTGCAGTACCCTATGGAGAGTTTTGTCTCTGTATAAACAGTTTGTGTAAGAATAAAGAATGGTAATTATGTCATGTTTAGTATTTTTTTAAAAACTAAAGTATTTTTTTTTTCCATTTATTAGTATTTACATTATTTAAATTGATTAAAATGTTAATTAATGTAATTAAGAATATTTTTAATGCAGAAAGTTTTTAAATAAAAGAATTCTTTTATAATAGTTTATTCTTAAAAGAGAATAATCTAGAAATAAATTGTATAAATGAAAATAAAAGAAAAATTTTAAAGTTAAATTCTATAGTTATGCAAGATTAACTAGAAAGTTATTTTATGATTTTGGATTGATTAATTAAAAAGAAAAAACATGTCCTTACTTATTAGTACTAATCAGTAAAAATACAAGTTAATCCCCTAAGATAGTAAAATTTAGAGCTTGATAAAAGAGTATAAATAAAGTTTTAAAATAAAAAGTCTGGGAAATTCTAATTTGTAAAGTACGTGTATCAATCTATTTATCTTTCTAGATTATTCTACATGAAAGAGTAGAGAAAAGGTTTGATTTCCATGAATTTATTGTGGTGAACCATGGAGCAGATTCTAAATGCCAGCAATCTATGAAATAAAGATATAAAATCAAGTTTATTCTACATCAAAGAGAGTACTTACATATTAGATCTGCAATGGCAGAATACTGTAGTTGTGACTTTTTAATATGGCATTTTGCTGTTGCAAATCCCTCTCACAAACACATACACTGGAGAAAAGTACAGCATTCTGTCATTGCAAACATGGGCAGCAGTTCTAATATGTAAATACGTGGAAGAATAGAGCAAAAGTTTGACTTCTATGAATTTTCTGAGGAGAACCATGGAGCAGATTCTAAATGCCAGCAGCATATGAAATGAAGAGATAAAATCAAATTTCTATCTGTGGATTTTATATATAATCTCTAGAAGTGACTGATTTAAAATTCCTTTTGATGACTGGAATAAAATACAAAAATGAATCTGATTTAATCATTGATAACCTAAGCTTCGACACTACTCAAAATGTAAAATAAAATAAAAAACTATCATGGAGGAAAAATTACTCGTAAATCAACTACATAGTTATAAATTTGATGACCAGAGATATAAAGTAATGATATTTATACTTATTTTGAATTATAAAACTCTATAAAAGAATTATCAAATGCTCTCTTTCTACATATATATTTTCAAAGTCAAACATGTAAATATTGATATTAAAATTATATTTCCTAGGAATATTTATTTTACATATGCAAGTGTAAATATTTATGTATATAGCTTTATATTTTCTGTAGTGATTTTTTTTATTATTATTTATAAATATATAATTTGAGAAAATCAAAAAAAAATTAAATTAAAATAAAAGTAGTTATCCCCCCCCCCACCTCTCTCTATCTATATACTGTATATGATATTTTAAAATATCAATTTTTAAAAAAAGTTAACTGTCCTGTTTTGGTATTAAAAGAGAGGGCAGAGGAAACCAAATAGTTATCTTTTAAATCAGCAGTTAAAATGCTTTCTGTTTCAATGTCATAGAGAAATGACAAAGTTTTAAAAAAAAAGTAAAAAATTATAATTTCCAAATTGAGGGTTATATAAACATCATTTGAATAAATATGTATCTTCTGTGCAAACTGTTATCTAAGGATCAATATTATATAATTATTATTGTGAACGTTAATTGAATATTATTTCAAATAATTAAGCAAGTTAATTTTTTTTTGTGTTAATAATGGAACTGCACTATTTAAAATATAATGACCGATTTGTTTTATATTTATACTTGAAAGCACGAACTATATCTATATGTGTGTTTGAATGTGTATTCATTATGATGGGAGAGATACATTATAAAATATATTGTTATGAAAAACCCTTTTTAATCACTCATTAGATTAGAGATCAACCATTAATGAATAATACTCTGTACTATAGGTAATTACACTACAGAAATATTATGAGGTTTAAATGACTAAAATGATATGTTGAGAAGTATGGCGATTTGATATTTAAATTACTAAGAAAATATTTATTTGTGTGATGCTTATATCCCTTAGTTAAAAAGTTTTTCAGTTGAATAAGAAAGACTATGTTGAATCAGTTATGGTTTTGATATAAAAGTATATATGGATATATATGTAAAATATGATTAAAAGTTGAGCAGAAAATGGTCAATAATGTTTGAAAATTAAATAATAATGAAGACCCAGCCTTAGATTTTAAATCATGTATTGCTCAATCAGTGTCTAGGGTAAAATATTTATAGGAACATGAGTCTTTTTAATAAAAAAGTATAAAGTATTCATATATTTAATAATAATGAATTGTTGAGATTTAGCTATATAATTGGGGTCATTTTACTGTAGCATTATGATCATCTTAATATGTTGTTTGCTATTTTCAAAATAAATTAAATCCAGTAGAGATCATGAAGAAACTTTGAATTAGTGACATTGAGAATGTAATTATATTTAAAATGGTAAACCTTATTCAAATGAGATTAGATTATAAATGGGTTAGTTATAATTATATGTATGTGTTTAGTATTAATTTACTAATAAATTATACATTCATATTTAAAATATTTTGTATGGAGTTTATTCGTTTCTAGAGGCAAACCTGAGATGGAAAACAATACATCCACATGACAACCAAGAAATTATCACCAGGCTAAAATATAAATTATGATATTGTGCGGACATCTATTCAGTTCTTCATAAATTAAGTAAATGATACTAAAATAGATCACTTTTAAAGTACACATACACCTGCACACATTCCACTTATTGTTTTTATGGTGATGATAATTGATGATTCTTAGGTGACAATTAAATATCAATAACCTTATCAATTTAGTTAAAATAAGAAAACTGAACATAATTATAATTACAATGCAAGATGGTTGTTGTATTATGAATAGTAAGACAATTAATGTTTGTCCATTTAGAAACATAGCTTATCTATATATTAATATGCATATGCAATATCAGTGTATAAATGATGCATTATTAGAAGTGTCAGAATTATTCCTTCAGATGCAAAAAAAAAAAAGTGGCTTTTAATGTCTCTACTCCAGAGCATAATGAGGGTATAGTAGTCTATCATTGTCAAAGATCTAAAAAAAATTACATAAGTTGTTTAAATTGCAAACAAAAATATATATGCTCTTCAGTTTCTGAACTATTAGAAAGAATCTATATTGTTTGGCAGAATGGATTTATTTTTTATAATTATTTAATGTTAAGAAATGTGTTTAATTGGTCAAATTATGCATTATTATTTAAAAAATTACTAAATCTGAATTAGTCCATGTCTTTAAATTATATGCGACATTAAAATCCTGATGTTAGTTAATGAAATTTTAATCATATATAAACATATACATGCAGATGACTTTTGTTAATATAAATTGACTGCATATTATTATTTTAATAAGTTAAATAAATTCTGTTTTAATAAATTAAATAATTTCTATGATAATGTTTGATTTATTAAAAACAAAATTAAACCTATATATTAGTCATGGGCAATCTGACTAGCAGATACATACAAATTTTTATAATTTTTTGTATAGGCATGCTTAACATTAAGAATAATCTAAAGTGCTTTTTATATAGTATAAATAAATTAAAACCAATTTGTGTATATAATTCATATCAAATTTAATTAATAACTTTACATATCTGTATATGAAAATTCTCAATTTCCATTCAGCATCTTTTTTAAATGATATTTGTTAGTTTTTATATTGAAAGTTCAAACTGTATTGTTTTAAATGAAATCTAAAATAAAATTATGTACATTGTAGTAAATAAAAGACTATATTGGCAAAGAAAAAAAAGAAGTAGGAAGATATTTTTAAATGATGTAGCCTGTTGCATAATAGTTTGCCCATGCCTATTCTATACTAACATTCTTACTTTGTGTTTTATTTCAATTTCAGTCGCAATTTTCCATTTTCGAATATTTTCTGCTTCTTGATGAAGCTTTGACTGCAAATTGTTAAACTTTTCTTCACCAACTAACTGGGTTCTTTGTCGATGATTCATTAAATGAATGTGATCTTGATCTTAAAACAATACAAATTATCAAATGATTTATTTTAAACATTTATTTACAAAAATAATTCATGATTAATTTAAAAACTTTGCTAAATCTTAATAATGGCAAACCTTTTGTCTGGCATTCAACTACTAATTTAGACTGTTGCGAAGTAATATTTTTTGGTTGACAAAAGCGATTGTTAATTTTTTCATGCTACAAATAAAAATAATACACTATTAAAAACTTTTATTCAATGACATAATAAATAAATAATAAAAATAGGCAGTAAAACAATAGTTTAACAATTAAAAATAAATATGCAGAAAAATTTATTTATTATCTGATATGATATTATAAATATTCATAACTCATGGTCAAGTAAACTGATTTGAGAAAATATTTTATTAATGTAGTAACAAAATATGGATATTAGAGAAATGTAAAATATCAATTTATTTTTGACAAGTTGCACAATCTATTAGCATAATCAATTTTGTTATTAAAATAACATAGAGCTATAATTCAATATAATATTGATGCTGTGATGTAAAATTACCTCTTTAGATGAATCAAAAGTTTCTATATATAAGTCGTATGCCTATACACACTGTTAGCCTAATTAAATATTCATTCTCTCTGAAGTAAACTCATCTATTTTTATTCTTTATTACCAAATAAGTCTTCTAGCCCTGATTCATTTCTTTATATTTCATTTTAATAAAAGTTGTTATATCAAACTCTCAAAATACTTTTTCATTAAAAAAAATCCTAAATAAAAAATCATAAAATCTTTACTTTTTTCATTCTTTTTATCATTAAATTTCTCATATTCTCCATATAATTTATTTTGATTCTCTTTCAACATCCTATACTTCAAAAAATAAATATTCAATATTCTTTTCTTTCATCTCCATATAAATGACATCTACAATCCAAATCTTTATTCTATTTTTTGGCTGAATAAGGATAGTACTTTTTCTTGGGTTTTTCTCCATTCCCTGGTGAGAATCTATATTAGCAAGTAACAAAATTTGGTCATTAATTGCTTTCAGTGCTTCAGGCTCAAAGTTAGATAAAATATTTCTGTAAACTTCTTAATAAGGTTTTATAATCATGTTCCTGATATAGATCCTTCAAGTATAATCCATTTCTTAAAACTCCTAACAATAAATCACTTAATTTTCTGTACTTACACTAAAGGCAATAAATGCCTTCTTGTGTTATCATAAATTCTTTCATATTTTATTTGTATATAAATTCCAAACTAATTTTTTTATTCAAATCCATTTTGATAATTCTTCTTATTTTTCTCTAACCAATTTTTTTTTTTCCAATCCTCATAATTATTTACCTCTAATATATTTTTTATTGTGGGTATAAAATTTATCCCATTTCTTTTATAAATACATAGATTCAAATCCTCTATCTATTGACTTTGCATTGTGAGCTCTTTTCTTGCTAATATGTTTGTTGGCCTGTCCACATGATCTAATTAAACACTATTTTTATTAATTTATATATATTGTAAAATCTCAAACATTTTTAATTTGCTTTTAATTTCCTTATTTAAAAAAAAGAATTCCATTCATTTTCCATTTGAATAGCCTTAGCCTTATCCTACATATCTATTTCTAAACTAATCTAAATATCTCACATTTATTAAACGAGAAACATACACAATGTTTAATCAATTTTATTTCATTTTTTTCATTTCACCTCTTTTATATGTGAATTCAATAAATTTAAAATGTTTGTCAAAAATAAATTAATTTATTAAGTATAAATTTAATTATATTTGTAATCAGAAAATCTACAGATTAAATTATATTAAATATCAATTAGACTAAATTGTTATTTGATCATATTACACTTCCCTCTTTTTATTTAATTAGTTCCTGCACATGAGATATCAATAAGTAAGAATGTAGAAATTTGATAATCTTACTGACTATTTTGTTAAGGAACTTTGTAACACAAATTGGCATTTTATTATCATTTCATTTTGCTGTACAAAAAGAGTCAGAGAGATCTGTTGCCAAAATGCTAAAGTTGGTCTAGGACATTATAAAGATTATAAATATAATATTTATATCTCATATATATTACTAATATGTTCCACTCATATGTGATTTATTATTATTAGTCATATTAAATTACCTTTTTTGTTAATTGAATTCTGAAGCCAAAGTTATTTTGATTTTTGAAATAGATATTATTGTTGTTAAAATTGTGAGTAATTTGAGACAATGGTATAATTCCAGAATAAGCAATATAACTACTGCAGTCAAAGGAAATAAGTCATGAAAGAATATTTTTTCTTTTAAAAAAATTCCAAGTGGTGTGATCAAAAATTGTAATCAAGAATTAAAAAACTTTAAACTAAGAGATAATGTCCAATATAGGCAAAAAGTCATTGACAAGTTTAAGAGGACAGTGCAACTAACAGAATATTGTATATAAAGCATATGAAGTATTTCATTATAAACAAAATTTAAAGACTATATAAAAGACCATGCTGTTGTATTTCATTGATCAGAAAGTTATTAAAATCACAAATTATTTATATGAACCAATGGAACTAGAAAGGTTTTCATATGATATAGGAACAAACTGGCCTTATATTTTTTCCAATTTCTCTCTAAATATATCATCAAGCTTAATGTAAGAAGGGTTATAGAAGAAATTCAAAGAATTCAATGTCAGGAGTTTATATAGCCAATTTTTAGAAGGAATTCCCATAAAAGAGTTATTTTGAAGAGTTATGGAGAGTAGTTGAAAAAACAACCTCTCATGGATAGTGACCTGAGAAATAAAAAGACTATAGCATGAGTTGATACTAGACCAATCCAGATAGTATCATGACTTGCCACCCAAAAACTTTTAGTCAAATAAATAAAACTAATGCAACAATGGAATGCAATAGTTACTGCTGTCGAAAAACTGGTCATAGAGTTTGCAAACGTAAATGAAATCAAAAGAGATATATAGAATGTGGAGTCAAAAATCCCCTTGCTATAATATGTAAAGACCAAAGTTTGGAAATAAAAATAAAGATGGAATGAAAATTGAAATCTTAAATTATAATGAACCAGTATAAATGATATTATCAGTAATCATTGAAGAAAAATGTCTAAGTATGAAAATTGATATCACTTTTATCAAACAAGGATTTTAAGAATTTAATAGCCAATATAATGATCTAATGCGTAAGGAAACTAAACACTGGCAAAATATGTAATAAATAAAAATTCAATGGAATTATAAACATTATGGTAAAAATATATGATAAAGTTTTAATACTATCTATATGTACTGCATTAAAGGAAATAAAAGATTAAAAGAGAAAAACTGGATTAAACATTTTGAAACTGAATTAATGTAAATAGAACTTAGGCAAGAAGTGAAAACAATTATATATATATATAAAGCACACAAAATTCCATATCCCTAAAAAGCAAAAATCAAAGCAGCACTTAATGGACTAATAAAAAAGGACTAATTAATCCTAATTGGAAATTCAGAATGGGCAACTCTCATTATAATAGTCATCAAGCCTAACCAATAATTGTGTGTTTGCAATGATTGTAAAATAATAATTAATAAAAAAATATATAGTAGTGCTTATTTAGTACCAAATGCCAGAAAAGTTCTGAAAATGCTGCAGAGATCTTTGCAATTCACCAAGTTAGATCTTCACACTATGTTAAACAGCCATGTGTGTGCTGAAAATCAGATATATTAATCTTTAACTTGAATTGAAGTTTATATCTGTGTTAGAGAAAAACTCAAATTTAATAAATGATTAGTAATAATCATTACATGTTCATCAAAAAGTTGATAACGTAAAAGTTGGGAGTGGAGTAAATTGACACTTGAAAATAAAAATGAGACAATTTGCTCTACATAAATACTTTTCATGTAATAAAGATATACATGAGAGATAATGACCTGGCCCAACTGATGAGTGCTGGTTCAGCATGAAATGCATCTTGGGGGTTATTTGTCTTTTATTGTATCTTTATATATATGAAATTATTTATGAAATAAAAAAGAATGGAGAAATATGGAAGTTGTCTATTCTATCAGATGCTGTGTATAGTAAGTCATCAAAATTTTGACAAAAACAACACACATGGGATTGTTTAAATACAATTGCTTCCTATTTGGGATTAATATTGACATAAAAGCTAATACTGATAATTCACTTAATGAAATACAAGGAATAATTTCTTATTTTGCTATACTGATTATAGAAACTATGAACAAACATACTGAGATAAAGCATTAAGAGTACATGAGAAACTCAAGATATTTGTGTATGACATTGGAAGTAAAGAAATATATCCACACTACTAAAAATGTAAGTTTTGAGATCATATTATCTTCAAAAAGTGAAAATTTGTACACCAAATAAGGTAAAGAGCATTAATTAGATCTAAAAACATAAAGAAGCTTCAGATTGCTCCTGGTATTCATATTTTTCAAGTTGCTTTCGGTTAAATTGTTTGATCTAACTTAAGTTTTTCATTTTTTCAAATACCAAGATGGAAGATGTAATTAGAGACAAGCTCCCGTTTCACTCACTTATCGCATCATGTGATAAGGATTTTTTACATTTTATTTGTTGAGATGAAGGCTTGCACATTATTATTTATTTTGAAAAATTATTTTTTTATTTCAAATATTATTTCCTTTATTTCAATGACATTTTTATTAATATAAAATGTATTTTATTTTTATATAACAATTAAAAACCCATGCGATAATTAAAATATCTATATATTTATCATAATTCCCCGTTATAATATTAATGTCTTAAAATTTTAAAAACTTAAATACATTTAAAAATATTTTAATGGTAATTATAATAGAAAATATTTTAATTTTTTTTAAAACTCTACTCAAACCTGAAAACTACATGTATATTAAAATTAAATCTGGACTTGGTTAAGTTTAATTAATTTTCTATTACAGATCAATATTTAATCCAATAACAAATCAATGTTTTACTTTAAAATAAGAAATGGCTTAACTGTATCATCCTTAGCCATAATTTCACTAGATATTATTTTTCCAAATAAAATTCCTAGATAGGTCTTGTCATTATCAATTTCTTAAAAGTAGCATAAAATTAATATTATCTCTATTAATATCAATTTTTATTTAATTTTCTAGTGGAATTTTACCCCTAACAATCTTATACAAAAAATACAGAATTCTCTCAGACTCCACATGTTCATTATCATGACTTCTGAATATATTCTTGGACAGTATTGCCAATTTACTATCCTATATCCGTAAGTTTTTAAAAAATCTCTTGTAATTAGAAAATGGCATAATAAATAATAGTTAACAGATGTCAACAGTGAATAATATTTTACACTTCACATATGTGATTTATGAGATGAAAATTATTTTTTGATTCAACTAAATATTATTAGACACAAGACATTGCATGGACTTTAAACATTTGACCTCAACTAAGTAACAGATATTCTAGCCATTGAGTTGTTTTTCTCCTTGAATTATTTGAAATGCAAACATTAATTTAAGATTATACTTAATTATTTTGCACAGAGACATTTCTTACAAATTATTATCTCAAAATCCATAAATTGTGGCTTTTGCAGATTGGGCATAGACAATATGTTCACATGTCATAATTATAAATCATCCTGCAATTCTTTTTTTACAAAAAGGTTAACTATACTAATATGTAAATGTTGTACCTTTTTTTATATCATGATTAATATTGTTTTATATATAATATGCATTAAATATTTCTTGTTGTAGATTATTATATCAACTACTCAAACAATTAATATATTAATGAAAATAATTTTTATAACAGGTAAAGAATAAACTTTAGATAGCTACTACAAAACAAGTCTTTTTAGCATTTCTCTATCAAAAAAAAACAATAAAAAAGATAATACTGAATGGTTTTATCAAATTTTAGGTGATAAAAGTTTATGATTTTCCTTATAGATTTTATTTTCTGGCTTAAAACCACTTAAAAACATTAAATGATTGTTAAAAAAATTGTAAACAAACCGTACACATCTCTTCTCCCTAAAGCCCTATGTGATTGTTAAGAAAAAACCCAAAATACTAAGTAATTGTTTAGAAAACTGTAGTCAACAGACAGTACATACCAAAACATTAAGTGCTTGAAAAAATTTTAGACACAGTGATACTCATTTGTCTCGCGCGTCTGAAACCAAAAAAATTGTTTCTGCTCTCTCTATGTATATGTATGTGTGTGTGCTTATGAATATGTGCATATAATTAGATAAAGAGATTTTTATACATAAAATGAAAATACCTGATTCACATACTGCATAATTTCAGAAGGTTGAATTAACTTTTGTTCTTGCATCATATCTAATTTATTTCATGAAAAAAGAGAATGAAAACAATTGACACACACACGTTTATATATACATTAAATTCCATCTAGCACTATTACACTTCTAACATGATTTTAAACATCAGATAAAATATGTAATTTGTTCTTAATCTGCATTTTGACTTAAATCAATGCATAATTATAAATATATATTTTCTATAATAGCTGTTACATATTGCTATTTTTATTAATTTTTTTATACTTTATATTAAAAAAAAACAGCATGCTGGACTTTATTTATTTCCACTTTTGAGTATTTACAATAGTAAACCACAAGTGCTGACAGCTAATTGGTCATATGTAAATCATATGACCACAGCTCTCATGCTTAAATAAACCAAAAAAATACAAGAAAACTGTTGTCAAGGCAGCATTACCATTAGTTAATAAATGGATTCTATTTATAACTTAATTGTTTGTTGCCTTAACAACAGATTGCTGATATTCTATATGACTTTAATGAAAAGGCCATATGTAGAACTGCAAAATTTTTATTACTATTATTAGAAAATCAATGATAAATGTACAAATCATGCAAAGTCTTCTTACTGAATAAGTGACAATGAAAAGTACATGTAATTTTTAAAAAGTATTTTTTTGATAACTATATAATTTTTTTAATAACAAAATCTAGACATTGATAAAACTACATTTTTATAACAAAAAATCCCGACTGACAAGATCTCTTTAGAATACAAAGAAATTTATTAACTTCATTTCTGTTGCAAAAAAAAAAATAGATTTTTATATCATCAGCTCTGAATGAAATGATTTTACTATTTATGGTATAGCAAGCAGAAAAAAGTTTTAATAATAATGGTTTCAACAAAGAGTTTAGAGTTATAATTTCCAATAAGTTGAAACTAATAAATGGTATCCAATTTTTAAAACAGGCAAAACTCTCGATACAGTAGTGCCACGCAGTGCAAACCAGAGTAATCAATGAATGCCAAAAGGCTATGCATAAAATCCCTATCTAGTGCCTACTCATCCAATATCCACAGACTAGTTTCTAGCTTGTGGCTTTCTTCAGTGATGAGCCTTGGATCTGAGAGCACTGCACCTAGATCTTAGGATCTAATGCAACCCTCCAGCAGCCATCTTTTATCTCTACTTAACTACAAAACTATGAGTTTCTCACTGATGAAAGGCACAAGCTAGAAACTAGTCTGGGGATATTGGATGAATAGGCACTAGATAGGAATTTTATGCACAAGCCTTTCTGGCATCCATTGATTACTCTGGCTTGTGCTGAATGGCACAACTGTATGGAGAGTTTTGCCTGTTTTAATAGCAGTTATGAGCAAGCATAAGAATTGGTGATCATGTGATGTTTAGTGGTTTTAATACAATTTTTAGTGATATATAAAATCATGTTGTTAATTAGGAATGACCATTTAATGTCATCATGAAAAACAAATGAGGTATTAGTACTTAGTTATGGGTTGGTAGATTGTTGGGATATAAATTCAATAAGTAGTGCAGAGTTTACTTTTATAGATTTTTATTCCAATTGCCTTCATTAATATTAGTTGGAATAATTAAAGAATGACTTTATTTAAACAGTTTTCATATTGTAGTTAAAAGTAAATGTCTATCTGGTCTGAGTAATCTAAAATAAAATAAAATTGTGAAAAATATAATTTTTTTGAAGTTTGATGTCAGTGCGCATTAAGTATTTTTTTAACAACTGTTGGAGATTTATTATTTTTAGGTTTCAAAAGAAACTTTATTTCAGTCTAAAAGAGGGATACATTTGCTTTGGATTTGTTACATATACATATGTTTACATAGAAAGAGAGAGGTGTTATGGATGTGAGTCCAGTGTATATAGAGAGAGAAAATGGGAGGATGGGTAGGGGGGTATATGTGGGTCATTGGGAAAAGTTGGTTGAGGGATTTTTAGAGTATTATACTTGGAAAGATTGGGATTGGAGGTTACAATGATTGTGGACTGTCTTACAGTTGGTTGTAGATTTGTACAAATATCTTTAATGGGGGGGGGGTGAGTACATATTTATACATTACATGGCTATTTTACATGTTATTAAGTGATATTTAGAGATCATTCAGTGTGGCACATTATTGGTGAGTGACAGTTCATACTATGCAGGCTTGTATATGGCATCACTGGTTGTCTTCAGTTGCATAGATATTTTTGTTGGTGATTTCAGGGCACTCTTCAGTGCCTGACTGCAGTGTGTGAGATTTATTATTTTTAACAAAATTTGACTTGTAAAGCTTTATAATTATCTTGAGGCATTTTCTGCTCAGTATTTTTTTTTTAGTAATGCATATTTTACAATTATTTATTTATTTTTAAATTTATAAAACTAAAAAACTACTTTTCTATTTATTTATTTTTTACTTTAATTAAATGGCTTAGTAATAATATGTTTGTTATAGCAAAGAGACTTAAAATTTAACAATATACTGTATGGCAATTATTTTAATGATTTAGTTTCTTGTTAATAAAATACTTTAAATAATGGCAGTCTAGTTCACAATTTATTCATCATGAAAAATTGTATATATTTGATTTATATTCAATTTATCTATTTCATACTATTAATAAAAATGAAATGAAAAAGATAATAATTTTTACTAACTACAGAAAAAGAAATGTTAAAGTTTGAAAAAATGTCTGAGGAAATTCTGATGTTTAAAGCTATTCGCAAATCAACAATACTAATATTTATAGGATTAATGTATAGAATATTGTGAGAGATAAATAGACGAAAATATAATTTAACACACTGCACACTATAGTAGTAGAGCTTTAAACTGTAGCATGAATCTCTCCGAATGATTTCAATTCTGTCACTTCCAGCACTCAAATTTCTTATGAACTCCCAACATTTGATTATTTTTATCCATATAATTCTATAATTAAAACCACTTCTTTTCTTTTCAAAAACTTTAATTGATTTTAATGTATTTTATTTATTTTTACATTTTATGGGGTTTATATGTTTTATATTGTTTTTGATTATTTTTTGTTTTTTTTGTTTTTTGGTTTTATTATGTGAAGTTTGTTTATAATGTAATGTTTTTTCTAGATCCTTGAAAATGACTATAGAGTAAAGATAGTCGAAACGTTGGAAATAAGTGGATATATATATATATTGAAACAGTAAGATTCGTATTCGAATCTTAAGTTTCACCTTTTTCTGTCGTCTCTCACTGACCGGTCTATCCCGCCCAAATTTAAACTTTTTGATATCGAATTGTGTGTGTAACAATATTAAAAATGTATAAATATATGTAGAATTCAGCATAAACACGCACACATTTCGATCTCAAATTAAACGCAATAAATAGGGATAAAATAATATAATTTAGATTTGTTTTAGTTATATGATTTTGTATAATTTTAATCATTTATTTTGGATTATAAAGTTCATATTTATTGCTTTGTTTAAATTTTATTTAATAATAATTCTAAAAACATCTGATGTAATATTTAATTAAAAGTTAAAATAATCTTATGTTCCCTTTTTGTTTTTGAAATTTAAAAGCATCGGTCAGTGATAGATAATAGATTAATTAAAGAAAAATTCCCCAAAATATAATTAGTAAATGGAAAATGTAAACAATAGAACGGCAGCTTTCTTTAATTAAAAACCAACAAAATGCGTTGATTATCCTCAGGGCAGATTAAATAGAACCTAAAAACATCTTAACAAAAATGTGAGAGATCAAGATAAAAAAAAAAAAAGGCCATCTTAGACTTGCTGGAGACATTCACTTAAACTTTAGCTTTGCTCTCGATCACTGAGTCTCCAAAAATATAAAAATAATTTGTTCCTGCCAAGGTATGACCGAGTAAAGCACCTAGATTATTCTCCATCGGGAGATGGCCTATCGGATGCTGACTTTCATTGCCCGTCATAAATTCACCATGAAGATCTGCTGCCTGAAATGAATGAGAAAGCTGCTGCTGCCATGAAATTAAATGAATATCTAAATACAAGAAAGACTTGCCACTCGTGAACTTTTTGCTGCTAAATTAATGGATTCAGAAAACTTCTTATAAAACAAGTACCTGTCTGTGTTCAAACTCTAGAGTACTCTAATAATATGCTATAGCTCTTCTTCATACAACTTATCTAAATTATAAAACGTAAAACTACCATTTGAATAACTAAATTGAATAATTAATGTAATGTGTAAATGTATCTAATAATCTAGCTTACCTCACTCTCTTTCTTGGGTGCGTATTTCTATAATCTACATTTCTATCTATAGTTATTATTTAATTATTGCATGCTCGTAATTATTTCAATTTTCAAAGTTTAAATCTATGATCGCTTAAAACAATGAATGCGTGTCAAATTTTCATTAATATTTACTTTCTTTAATAACTTAACTTTCATATAAATCGACACGCATTCAATGCTTCATTTATTGTAATGCAGGGTCTACTACTTCGCAAATGGCTGACGTATTAGTTATAATAATTCCCAATTTATATATGTTTGGTATTTATTAAATCATCATGAATAATTCCATAGAATTACATTTCTTTGAGAGTCACCAACGTTCTTTAGTAAATGTTGATAATGTAGAGCCGAATTAGAAATCTATTTAAATCTCATCATAATCGATTATACAGTATACATGTGTTACGTTTTAGAGACGCGATGACCCATTCCGCCGTGAAATTTCCGGATTCTTCAGGGTTGAAATTAACCCCAGTCGTCCTACACAAGCGGGCATAATGGGTGCTCCCGTAGGATTTGACAATGTCATGCAGCCAGCCGGCAAATTGCGCCACGTACCGCTTGTCCCTGGTTATGCTTATGTGACACCTTACTTCGTCGGGCCGAGGCAGAGACCAGTCTGATATTCTTATAAACCCATTCGCGGCATTGCAGTTTCGATATACTGCCATTCCATATCGCCTTTCTAAAGCGTACCACGTGTTCCTTTGCTTAATTTTATTATTCTATATATCACTCCGCCTCTGCATTATCTTCGTAATTCACTCTCAAATAAATGTTGGCCCTTAGTTATAAATAAGTATTTTAATTAAATAAATGTATATCTGCCATTACTCTTATAACCCATACTTTAGACTCTTGCATTGCAAAGGTATAAATCCCTCCAGGCATGCATTAGAAATACTTACTCGCCTTCAAATAAGTGAATTCCTTTCGTAAACATTTCAGTATCGGAAATACCGCTACTGAAATCCCCAATATAAAATAATGTCTAAATAAATAAATGTACTCTTTAAAATATATTTATGTCGCAAATTCCGCTACTGAAGCTTTAAATCCCTAAAATCTTATTAGTAAATGATTTTATTAAAATGTATTAATAAATAATTTTAAACTATACGTCTGCAGTTACGTTTCATTTATTCGATACCCATTCTATATAATATTTCCTCGATTATGTAAATATGAATGTTTAATTAATATTAGTTTGGTTATTGGCTAACTCGAGAATAAAATCATGAGTCTCTTGCATATCCCTGACCCCCGTGCCTAAGGAAATATTTACTAATGTCGCATCAGATGCGTTGTTTCGTGGATTGTATTGTGGAACCGATAAACTGTGTTCGAACTCAGTACCACGAGTGGCTTCGCTACTCGATGGTGCTGCTGTTCTGTATGGTGGTCGAATTCTGCACTATGTTTACGAGTCACACGTTTTCTGACCGTTACAATATATATACATCAAATAAAGTTTTTGAAAAGAAAAGAAGTGGTTTTAATTATAGAATTATATGGCTATATGTACTGTATATTTTTGAAAAGAAAAAAGGATTG
>JAQFVV010013847.1:8238-68752 GCA_028023455.1 Epiperipatus broadwayi
GTCTTTACTCTTCAGAGAACTTGAAAGCGGTTTCACTGAATAGCAAAGTTTGTTTATCTTTTAGTGGTTTTTTAGTTTAATTTATTTATAGCGATTACTTTTTTTACATTAACTTCTTATATTTTTCTAATTGTAAATATACTTAATTTGTTTTTCCGTTTAAAATAATTTCTATTTGCAGAGGGTTTGCTATGGCGTTGCTGAAACTAGTCTGCCTTTTGTTGATTGTGAGTGTTATTATACAGGTTGCTTATATTACACCTGCAGAAGCTAATGGGGATGGATCGTTTACTTCTGATAAACCTGGCCATGGACCCAAGGACAAGTCTACTAAAAAACCTAAAGATCATAAGGGTCCTAAAGTCAAATGAAGCAGTATGTGTACATGTCACATGATGTCTTAATAAAAAAATATACTTACTAAAATATTTGAACTTTTTTTTTTACATTATGTAAGTATAAAAATTAAAAAAGTTAAATGATTAGTAAGTTTA
Organism: Epiperipatus broadwayi; assembly: GCA_028023455.1. NCBI lineage: Eukaryota > Metazoa > Onychophora > Udeonychophora > Euonychophora > Peripatidae > Epiperipatus > Epiperipatus broadwayi. The sequence continues at coordinate 8,733 of JAQFVV010013847.1, forward strand.
AAATTCTATAACATTTTATAATTAGTAAAAATTGATTATATATACATAAAGACAACCATAATAAAAAATAATGATAATGTAAGTATGGTCAATGAATTTTTATATTTGAAAATATTTGAATAAATAGAACGTAAATCTGAAATTCTCGTTAACGTATTTCAAATATTTTATTTGGAAAAATATACCAAAGTACCGTGCATCAAAGACATTAAATGCTTTTAAAGAATGTTCTCTTAAAATGCAAACTTTTATATTTAAATATTTATCTAAACTAAAACAACAGAGAAACAAAGAAACAAAAAAAAACTGTGGCTATTTTTTCCACATCATGGTCCAGTCTACAAATATACAAGATATTATGATCTCTTTAACACTGACTCCAAAACTAAGCAGTTTAAAAAGATGTAAGGTGAACCAAATAAAAAACGGGGGTTATCTTATAAAATTATTTTGTTCTTGTAAGAACGCCTAATTAACTAATCACACATAACAAATCAATATATTTTGATTTACAAATGTCAAATTTTCTGCACCCACAACTTTGATACCAACCACTTCAAATAGTTACATTGATGGTTATTACTAATCGCTTGTTAAACTTGAGATTATATTTTTTCTAATAAAAACTTTCAATGTCATTTGTCTTTTTTAGCTGTCTATATTTACAGGCTTTACAAAAAAATAGTCAGTGGAAATGTATACCTAAAAAAACTTAATAAAAACACAATTGAGGAAAAAATATAGTAATGAAAAATAAAACAAAACGCGTATAATTATTACTTCAAATCTTACATTTGTGGAGTATTAAATTATTTGAACTGCTAACACTAAATTATAATATTGTAAGAAAACAGCATCTTTTTTTAAAAATTTATATTTACTAATGTATATGAAAATTAATAAAAAACAGATTAGTTACAGTTACACAAATAATTATTATCTTATAAGTTTTAATCCTATTGAATATAAAGACTAATACATGATTGTTTATTAAATATAAATCATTGTTGAAGAAATGTATGTAATATTTTCTTTTCATATTCATATACAATTCTATAAAATATTTTGTGTTGTATGACTTTTTTAACTATATTATGCCTGATCATTTATAACAAACAATACCAAATATTAATCTGTTATAATTATATATCTAATATTATACTGAAGTGCTATTTTGACCAAATGTATGTGAAAAGACTATCTTTCTTCACTGCACAGAATAACAACATAGAATAGCAATAATCTACTAGATAAAATAAGGCAATGTTTCATTTCAATAGGTATCAGGACTATTACAATCCACTTTATCCAGGAATTATGTAAAATGATCACCTGCTTCAAAATATGCCTTTTTATTAAAAAAACTTAATACATATCACAATAATATATAATTCTTTATTCTTCAAAATATTCTTAACCAGCAGTAGACCAAACACACAGACAATGAAATAACATTAAACATCACATAATGTATTTAATATTATTAAACTAACTTAGGTATCATGTTGGGATTAATATAAAATAAATGCACACTTTATTTAAAATTTTACAAATATCTAATAAAAGTGTTTTTATTATTCTACATTTTTATGATAAATCGGCCAGATATTACATATTAAATAATTTTTATTGTGTACATTTAATTATAATAGTAAATTTTTGTATTTTTTGAAGCACTTATATTCTATTTTCTTACATTTAACTGTTTCAGTTAAACCTACAGACTTCATCAGAAATCTAAAAAAAGTGCAAAAATTTTATGTAGAAGTATAATATTAAAATGAAAATTAGAGATAATGATTAAATATAATATAACAGTTTGTCAATTGTTAAAACAAAGAATCTTTAATAAAAAATAAAATAAAATTGTCAAGCGCTTTCAACTCTTATGAGTCCTTATCAAGGCAATGTAAAAAAATTATATTTTCTCCTAGGCATCAATTCAACATTTCATTGTATATTAACAGAAGTATTATTTATCGATAATGATTAAGTAAATGAATGAGGGCATTTAGGAAAATGGTACTTATTTATATTAAATCTGCATATAAATTAAAGTAATAAAGCAATTTCACTGTATAGGTTAATGCTCTATTAAAAAACTGAGTTTAGACACAGATAGATTGGTATTATTCTACTTTTTAAATAGTTGTTGACATTACATAATTAGAAAATATTTATTTTTGTTTCAATTTGATATATCTTTAGAAAACATTAATCGTATTATTTAATTATATTACTTTATTTACATAATATATAATATCATAAATTTAATTTTTTTTATGTCTGTACATTACATCATTTTAATTTATTTTAATCGAATGTGCGAACAATTAATATACTCTTGCACTATAAAATGAAAAAAAATATACTGTATATTATAAATGACTGTGTTGCAATATGTTAACTATTATTTCATTGAATTCCTTCTTTAGATTTTATGAAACAATAATTTTAAATACTTGTATAGATGCTTTTTTTAATATTAGGGTTACGGATTTTTGATATAAATGAAAGTAGACAAATTTTTTAATTAAACAAAGTCAACCTGATAATTGAATATACTCATGCTTTTTGAGAATTATTTCCGTGAATATATTTTTAATATGATAATTACGAATCACAGATAGAACTGCAAAAATTGCTTATTTATTCCATTAATAATATGTCACATATTATTGTTACACTTCTCTATGCATGATTTTTAAACAAAGCGATAAAAAAAGAAAAAGAACTATTTATTAATTCTTTTGAATTCCCTCGAATTTCAATGTTTTTCTTTGTTTTCACACTCAACTTAAAATTTATGATGAAACCATAAATTCTTAATCTTTTATATTATCGTAACTTTTTAATAAATGATTGCTCCTGCATATACCATCATTATATTCACGAATGAAAATCAGAATTTTTTAAAATATAGATTTAAATCAAAAATAATTTACTTTAAATCAACCGCCATTAAAAAATGACTATGACCATTGCACTTCCACGTGTGCTCTTCTTAGCAATATATTTTCAATGAAAGCAAATAGTATTACATTTATTTATAATGACTTTAAAATTACGTTTAAATTGTGAATGGGATTGCACATAGGGTGATAAACCATGTTTAATTTCGCGATGAAATATTTTTAGGAAGTCGTTTAAAGTAGAAAAGACTATATATTTTTTAAATCCAAAAAATTGAAGAATATCTTCATTTGTCTTGTGTACTTCAAAATTTTTACAGAATATCCTTAAATAAAAATGGTCAAACAATTTTTGTTATATTAATAAAAAATTTAAGTTTCATTTTCATATAACAAATGATGTAAAATAACCTTTTATACAGGTAATTTAATCACAGTTGTTATTCTATTACAAAACCTTATCTTTTGACTTATTAAAAGCAGTAGCATTATATTAGAATCTGAATTACAACTCAACATGTAAACCCACCTTACTACTTAAAATCATTAAATTGGATTACATTTTTAAGATGGTACAATCAGAGCTAACATTTACCAAAAATTGTTCTATGTTACTGAGTAATAAATGATCTGAATTTTTTTGAACATTAGTTATGAAAACAAAATCTTTAATAAAATATGTTGTATTCAGCCATTTTATTTAAGAATTGAGGCATAATTTTTCAATCCTTTATTTCCATGTAAATAATAATAATTTTTAATTAAGTAAAATCAATTCTCAAAACTTAGTTTACAATTATTATTTTATCTGGTAAATTATATACATAGACAATCCCAATAACAATATCAATTAATAATTTCAAACTGTTGTCAAAGCAACCTTCTTTTAACAATAAAAGGGTAATACATTGTTATTAATGGTCTAATATAATTATATAGACACTAAAGATTGCAACTTGACCACGGAGATTGAAAATATTGATACAAAAAAATTGAAATAAATTTTTTGGATAGGTAAATAAAACCTATTCTGAATGCAGACTAAAAATAATCTTTTATAACATAAACTGCCATTATATATTTTATATAGCAACAAGAGTATTATTTAAATAATATGTGTGATAATGCTCAAGGCTAAATGGGTTTATAAATAATCATTAAAAACAGTCAACACTTAGACAATCCCAATGACAATAAGAATCAACAATTTCAGATGGCAACCTACCTTCTTTTTAAAATAAGGGTGAAATCCCACACTTATTGCCCCTATTACACACACACACACATATATATATATATATATATATATATATAAAACCATTAAAAACCAGTAGCCAGCTAAACATACCAATATAGATAGTAATCAATATTTCTCACTGTTGTCAAGGCAACTTATCTCCTTTTAATCATATATATATATATATATATATATATATATATATATATATATATATATATATATATATATATATATATATATATATATATATAATTAAGTTCCAACCAGTAACCACCTAAACATTCACAGTAAAATCTAGTAATCAATATTTCTTACTGCTGTCAATATATATTGTAACTAATAAAAATATGAAAAATTAAATTAATATACACTATCTACAATCTTGGGGGGAAATGTGGGAAATAATGGCTAGTATGTCTTTAATGGCTGGTGTGTATATATATATATATTGTAACAGTATGGGGTGTTAGATATAAAGAATAGAGTCAACCTGGGGTGATGGCAACATCATCATCAACCCCAAGTAAATACAAAATGAAATATCAATATTTTACAAAAAGTATATATAAGTATGATATTTATTTAAGAATAAAATGTGATTAGAAAATCTCTAAGAACATTGAGAGATCAGCCAGCTAACTCAGAGCAACCATAATAATTAATCATATAATTATGTATCAACCAGCATTATAAATAAAGTAAGTATAATTCAAAAGAAATAACCATTCATCATCATCGATGGGAATAAACAAATTAGTATATTATATCAGAATAAAATCAACAGTCCATCTTGTGGCTGGATTTCAACAATAAAAAATATGAATCAACAGTCAACCTTGTGACTGGATTGCAAATGGGTCTTCTGTAGACCAGGCTAATTATTGAGCCTTTGCCAGCTTGGCAATTTATAACATGACTTGGATGCATCAGTTTAGTGCTCATCCATTAAAAATGCACAGTAATCAGAAATTAAAACAACAATACTGAGACATTTAAAACATGCTGATCATCATCAATGCTCTGACCACTTGTTCTGGCCAACTATAATCTTAAATTTTTAACAAGACTGAACTAAAATAAAATATAGTGCATGGGCTTTAAAGAGTATTCTCTTTTGTGCCAACCAGGATGATGATTGATCATCTCTGGATGCCCAAAACACTAAACACATCACCATTTATTCATGTCTGAAATCTAGTTCAGAGAACATGGGCTCTATTACTGTATGTGAACAAAAGATGATGGAATACAACTTTTAACAATTAAATATAAGTTTATTAATAACAAAAAAATAAATGATTAAGGTCTTATGAGGGTTCTGAGTTTGAACAGTATACATTGAGTTACATGATTAATAAATTAGGTTTATTTGAAACCCATTCAGCACACAGGCATGTGGCTTGATACAAAATAAACATGTTTGAATTAACATTTAATTTAGAAAAATGATCAAAATTTTTACACATAAGTGTCTATCTGACACGCATTGTTATTTACAATACAATTGACATATGTGTGCATGAATTTTCTGATTTTGTTTATAATACAAAATAAAAAAATTATCATATTTGTAATTGACAAAATTACTATAAAAAATTCAAATTATTACATTGATTTAAGTATTTACAATTTACAATTCATATTATTACTATAGTTTACATATATATGTGCACAGACGCGTGATTTATATCCTACAATCAATCTATTTCAATTGACATTCAATAACAACAACAAAAAATGATTAAAATTTACATATGTGTTATAATTGACAGCATATGCACATATACATGTGTGTGTGAAATAACCTATTTGACTTGTTACAAAATAATTATCAAAATCATAAATTATATACAATACAATATATGATTGAAGATTCAGTTAAATGAAATACATTTTACATACTAGGTTTTAGTGAAACATAACATTTGTATTTATCACAAATAAAATTATTAAAGATTATTTCGCAATTTAATTTTCTTTGCTGAATATAATCTTTTTCTTTAAAATAAGAACTATCAAAATTTTGACAGTTAATTGATTTAAAATGTCTTTTTTTTAGTCTAAAAGATTTTAGGAAGACATTTTCCTTGATTATTAATTATAACTTTCTTTGTAGTTTTTTTCTTTCTAAATTATAAATATAACTTTAAATAGTTTTTTTCTTTAATAAACGATTTTAAACTAATATCGTTTTATATATTTCTATCAGAGATAAAAATATCATTTTATTAAGGAAATTGTTTAAAACTTCCTTATCATATATAATGCTACTCACCACCAGCTGTATACATTTATCTGTGTTTTTCTGAATATATCTGATGCAGCATATATGTAATTAATTCTTCAGCAAGCTGGAAGATTTTTCTTGGTGAGTTTGGCTTTTAGTGACTATCATAATCAGGAAAAATGTAATCCATGTAAAATGTTGGTCTCCCATCTGTATAGAACTATTCCAGAAAATCAGCTGTCCTTTACATGTTTAAGGCTATGAATTACAGCACAAAGAAGTGGGTCATTTTCTTGATGTGAATTCAAACTCCTATCAGGAAAATAGTAGCGGTTCCTGAATTTACTGTTCTACCTTCAGCCACATAACTTCATAGTAGCTATTTTGCCAACTCTCCAGTCAGTTAAAACCAACTGCTGCAAACTTCATCAAGTTGCAACAAAATATTGCCACCAACTCTTCAGCTGGCCCTTCTTACAAAAAACTATTAATCAGACTGGCTGATATTTTTTATCAGCTCTTTTTATAAAATCATCTAAGGTGATAAGATTTTGATTAAAAACAGAGCTTTTATTTTTAGCTCTCTAATCCCTTTGAAAACATATATGTTTTAATTAATTAAAAAAATTTCAAAAACAAGTATTGTGTTTTTACATTTCACAATCAGAATAATAATAATAACAATACAATATTTATATTTATTAAGACCTTTTTTAAAACATTAATTTCATAATGAAATTTTATTTTACACCCAGAGTTATTTAACCCTTTACTTATTATTTTATTTTAGGAAATATAAAAAAATATCTACAAAAATTTATTCTATGTTTATTTCTTCATTTCCTTTATTTTACATATATATATATATGCACATACGCTATATTAGTGTATGCTATGTAAGCCAACTGGTTACAGTATATATATATATATATATATGCATGTGCATGTCTGTGGGTGTGTTTTTATAAGTGTCTTTTTAACACTATCATATATGTATATGGTCTATGTGGGCACCACTAGGCTACCTTAATCTGGATAAAGTTACCTTATATACCTATTTATAGATGTACCTGGTTTTATCTCATTTGGTACATTATTTATAAAAGGATGTAGGACTTTGTATTTTAAAACCATATCATATTTGCACTAACATTAAGAAAAACAAAATATCCCTTTAATTCTTTAGTTGTGTAAATACAATTATCAGACAAAATTATTATATAAGATTTTAATATTATAAATGCATTTTTAACATTCTCATAAGCCTGACTAGGTCATATTAAACACTATATGTTTATTGGTGGCAATTCACTCAACCTTGATGACATTTTATGATCTTGATGGTAGTCATATCTTATGATGGCTCACAAATAACAAATACAGTGAAAATCATTATTCATATGGCCATTATAAATTTATTTACTTCCCACCACAGCTTTATAGCTAACTCACAATGTAAATTTCATCTTGTATCAACCTATAATAATTTACCTAAAACATCATCTTTCAATTATGACTTAATGATTGATATTACTCAGTGATGTTGATGGTCATAAATAATCTCATAAGACAATGATTAACTTTTAAATATATATATGCTTCTTTTAATAATAACAAATTAACATTTATTGAAAATGATCAATTGTTTACATTTAAATAATAATAATAATAATAATAATAATAATAATAATAATAATAATAATAATAATAATAATAATAATAATAATAATAATAATAATAATAATAATAATAATAATAATAATAATAATAATAATAATAATAATAATAATAATAATAATAATACTACTACTATAGATTCTTCCTTTTTCCCTTAATGAATAGTAAACTCAATGCTCATATCATATAGGGTGATGTGTGTGCATTAATTTTTCTAGTGGACAAATAAAAAATATCATACTTTGTAAACACTTTTATTTTAAAAATAAGCATTCTATGCATGTACATACCTACCTATTGCATAAAACATATATTTTTACATTTATAAATTTAAACAATATTAAAAAGAGAAATGAGTAAAGAAAGCTTAGTCAGATCATAGAGATAGAAGCATTTACAGAAATCAGCTTCAAATTGCCTATAGGACTTTTCACCAAATTAGATCATTAATTACTTTAAAAATCCATTTCTCCTAATGCTAAATTTATACCAATTTTTAACTTTCATGCTCAACAAATATACATGTAAGCCTACTTGTATTACTAGGTGTGTGTGTATATGTATCAATTCCCATTAAAAATAAAACTATTAAACCCTTTTGACATACAATATATACAACATATTTCAATATATTGGATCAATACACAATAAACATATTTTATAAAAATAAAATACACATATAAATGACTACATGTAATAATCTAAGAATACATAATGCATCAATAGAGCAAAATTTATTATTATTGAATATCTTCTTTAACTGATTATCATTTAAAGATTTAAAGATTTAGACAGAGAGGTAAATGGATTTATTATTAAAAGATTTGTTAATAGTCACTGATAAAAAATATAATTAAAATTCATATTACCAGTTCTTCTTTTACTTTCAAGGCCCAAACAGTTTCAAAGAGTTCAAGAATTTTAGTCAGTTGTTGAAAGACTAAAATTTGAAATGGGTCACACATTAATATAAAACACATGTAGAATTGCCAATTGCAGCAGTTTACTGGAATAGTCCTATTTTCACTTAGGCTTTCAATTCTTTTTACTGTGATGATGATGGTGAAACAACCTGCTTCTATAAGAACCATTTAGCATTAGAATGGCTACTTCATTTCTTCTGGGTATAATTAATTTTAATAGACAGATGGATATTTTTGTCTTCCATATATTTTAGCATTTTTTGCATTGTGCTTTTTCATTCAAATTCATAAAATGGCATTGTTTGAAAAATTTCAGCATTTTACTCATTATCTACATTTGGATATAACAGCACAAGTTAGGCAATAAGTTTCTTCTTTGTTATTTGGCAATCAGTTGTAAGATGTTTTAAATGCTTTAGATTTAAACTCTTCTGATGTGCATAAGTTTTCTGGTAGCCACTGGAACTGCCAAAAAATATTTTCTACCCCACCATGTTGGTGTAGTAACTTTTAATAAATATAAAATGTGTGGTTTCTGACCAGCAATCAAGTTTTTATGCTACCCTTCCTTTCCTATCTTTGTCTCTTTTATATTTGCATTGTCTGATCCATCTGTCATATTTTTGTTACTAAAAACACCTGGTAAGTTACAAATTCATTCCATTAGTGGTCTGTTTTAAATCTTTTTTATGAATTGACAATTTTTTTCTAAATTTATTGTCTAGTAAGAAATTCAAAATGATTTAGCTTTCTTGGTAATTTAACTTTTTGCTCTGGACTATACCATCTAAATAAAAGAGTAATTAATGATTTTTTGTTTTTATCCTTTCACATGTCTTCCTTGACTATGACAACCTTTACATTTGATCTTTTTTCATTAACATTAGATATCAGTCTGAATGATCAAGGGAAACTCTTTAAGTCTTTCAGACAAAAGAAGATAAATGGATCCTAAATAATATAACTGCTTTTAAACAATATAAATTTATAAAGAAATTATAAAATGATTTAAATAAAACGTTTTCTTTTAATATATTTATAACTGCCTCTAAAACTATATCTGTAAATACAGGCACACCCTCATCTGTACAAATATATAAAACTTACCTATTACAAAATAATACAAATGCTTTAAAAAGCTATAAATTAAAATTCATAAAATAAATCAGTAAGCCAAAAATTAGAATCAAAGTATGATTAAGGACAGAATATTAGAATCTGTTAAATTATAAATTAGCTTTAAAGAAGATTAATATGCAAAATCAGAAAAATGATTAATTGAATAGTTTGTGTCTACAGACAACTATTTATATGTGCTTTACAATCCTAACTTTTAACTACTGCTATTAAACCCTTCAAAGTATATATTATCCCTTTTACTCACAAAAAGTTGAATAGAGAGAGAACAAATATGTCTCCCATGTTCTGCTTGAGGTTTTGGGGTACTTGGTCATGTAGGGTGTGAACTTCACCCTACAGCTTCGCCTCCTTTTATGAAAGAAATTGTGATAATTTTTTTATTTTATGCATATACTCTATTGCAATTTAATCTATAGGCTAAATTGGAATGTGTACAATATATATATATATATATATATATATATATATATATATATACACATTCCATATTTATATATATCCATTATATATATATATATATAATGGAGGTACTACTAAATAAAAATTGTATTGATAAATGTTTTTAGAAAAAATCAAATTTTATTTAAACTTTTAAAATACATTCTATCACTAGAAATATCATACAATTTAGCATATAACCTGACATTTCAAATGTTATTATCTTTTCCATTCTTCAGATGATGCTTTCATGACCAATAACAATATAGTAAAAAATCTCTTGGTGGCTCTGTTACTTATCAGACCAGCTACATCTGAAGAAGAGAGAATAATAATACCTCTCAAAATGTGGAGTAATATAATAATCTGTGTTATATTACAAACAGTTGAATGTTTTTGAAAATGTTGAATAAAGTTTAAATTTTTCTAAAACCATTTAAAAATTAATATTAGATGATGAAAATAATCCGATATATGATTACAATTTTTTAATATCATGATTACAATCTTTCAGATAAATACTAAGATCTAATATTATGGTAATAAAGAATATTGCGTTTAGTTATAAGACAGCTGACTGCAATTAATAATTAAAGGCTTAGAAAAAATATAAATTGAAAACACTTCTTATCGGTTATTTTTTATTTTTATAAAAGTAATTTTCGCATTAAACACAAAGCTTAAATGTTTGCATCCTGTCTACTTAACAGTATATCCTTAGTTCAATACATAACAGAGTTAGTTCCCAGATGCAATTATTGTACTGTTTTTACACATATATTGATGTTTTCTCAGATCTTTTATAAGTTAATTCCTGAATTGAGTTCATTTTTAAAAAAAAAAGTGCAAAATTTATCAGTTTAGATTTTTACGTGATGTTTGATGTAGAGGAAAAAAGTAAAAAAAAATTATCTTGTGATCTATATAAATAATCTATCTAAAAGAAATAGAATGGTAAGAACAGAATACATTTTAAAGGAAGAACACAATTATAATGTCAGGAACAGGGAAAGTTTAAAACTGACAATCAATAGTTACAAACATTTTATAATTTTTTGAGTAAATTACATGTAACAAAAGATTAAGGATTTGTATTTGTAATGTCTTCAGTGAAAAATAGTTGAATAATTTATTGCTTATAATTTCTTAAAAAGTTTGTGCTCCAGAGCTGACAGAGCTTGAGCAAAATCTCTGAATCATGAAATCGAATATTTACCATTCTACTATCATTGCACATACCACTATTAAGTGTTATTTTGAGTATTATTTTGCAATGAAGTCTAAATTGACATTGACAAGGCTGTAAAAATCTTTTGCTGTTAGTTATATATTGAAAACAATGTGTGATCAGAATTATACAAGTTTTGCTTTATTTTATGTTTTTAATGGCTGTGAATTTGGGCATTATAAAAAAAGGTATTGATTATTAAAATTTAATACATTCAACATCATTTGAAACTATCATGTATATATAATGAAAAGCAAAAGTGTGAACATTAAATAAATTACATTTCAAAACTTTTGCTTGAATGCACATTTAAAACTTTTAACTGATGTCTAATCAATCAGCTTAAAAACATCTTATTTTGGTCATTAGAGAAGTCTTAAGCATTGGTTGATGAACAAAAAGAGATTATTAATAATACAAATAAAGTCATGAAATATATTATCAAAAGAATGTTAGTGTACTATTAAAGCAATTAAAAAAAATAAATAAATTATATACAGCATAGATATTTTGTTTAAATAGTGTTTAATACTGTTAATAAAATAATAGTAATATGTGGTGAAAATATCGTTAAAAGTTTTGTTTAGATAAAGCTTAAGCATTTAATGTTACAAGATTGGGTTTCAATTCACGAGCATTTAATTAACCCTTTAACCACTAATTATATTATTGGATGTGTGAGGTAAAAATCAAAACTTTTAATTGGCCAATTCACAAACTAAAGTGTCAATTAACAAAGTCAATTGTTAAAATATATTCACCTTTTATTAATATATTCACTTTAGTTTCATTTGCAAAAAATATATTAATAATTTGTCAGATTATGAAAGTGAACGAAAGTTTGTTCAAAAATAAATTTTGATTTATAATTTGAAAAATATTCGATAGTGGCTGAAATTAAAAGAAATGTCAACTGCCAATTGCCAGACATCATGATTTTTTCCCACTTTGCAATAAATAAATAATTCTTGCTAAAATCTTAACTATTTTTGTAAAATAATTTATTTTTAGCATATGGGTCTGAACACAGTTCAGTATCATACATTTTGAGGTCTTTTGCTCTTTAACAACCATATCTATCTCTATCCTATTAGTCAGGATTGGTGTTAAACCAGTAAACATCACATGATCACTATTTTTTATGCTAGCACATAACTGTTATTAAAACAGGCAAAACTCTCCAAACGGTAGTACTCTCAGATACACAGCTCCTCAATGACGAAGGCCACAAGCCAGAAACTAGTCTGGGGATATTGGATGAGTAGGCACTAGATGTGAATTTTATGCGCAGGCCTTTTACATTCATCGATTATTCTGGTTGGCACTGAGTGGCACTACTGTATGGAGACTTTTGCCTGTTTTAATAAAGTTATGTGCTAGCATAAGAAAGTGATCATGTGATGTTTAGTTGTTTAACATCAATCTGCCTAATAGGATAGTGGTGGCTATGGTTGTTAAAGACCTAAGAACACCAAAATGTATGAGTACTGAACTTGGTTCAAACCCATTTGTCTATATAAGCTGTGAGCTTAAATTGAAAATATTATTGTGTTTTCAATTTTATTCTCTTAGTTTTGTAGTTAAGTAGAGATAAAAGGTGACTCCTGGAGGATTGCCTTAGATCCTAAGATCTAGGTGCAGTGCTCTCAGTCACAAGCCAGAAACTAGTCTGGGGATATTGGATGAGTAGGAACAAAATGGGGTTTTTATGTACAGGCCTTCTGGCATCCATTTATTACTCTGGTTAGCATTGAGTGGCACTGCTGTATGGAGAGTTTTGCCTGGTTTATTATGGAAATATTTTTTCTAAGTGATCTGGAATTATTAAAGACATACATATCACATTCATTTGAAGAACTATAACAAATGTTAATGCACATCATAGTCTGAGGTCGAACATCCTTAATTCAGATAGTTAACTGATGAGACATTAAAAGGAAATTCACATTTTACAATAATCTATTGGTTATAGTATGCAAGTACGATGGATTTCTACATATTGATTTTGATGCCAAGTTCCTTAATCACTATGATGTCTCTTCAATTACACAAGTGGAACTAACCAAATTTTGTGAAAGAAAATTTTTGTTATAGTGAATTTGCCCACCAGTTATTGGCAAATATCTTTACATACTATTTTTTCCTATGGGGTAGTTTTAATATTTTTCAAAGGATGCCATTCTTGCCTGATAAATATTTATTTAGATAAATTTTGTCTGAAAAACTTACAAACATTATCTTAATGTACATAAACAGGATCATGACTCTCTCTAAAATTTAGCAGCACACTTATAAAGATTTAATGATTTATTTTCTTCATTGGATGTCATAAAATATAAAGATTAGTTTTACAAGAAGCATTATCACTGAGGTCTTAGATTCCATTAGATAGGATAGCCATAATACTAAGCTTTCCTATGTTGGAGAATAAAACAGTTGTGTTCGTTCTTTGACAGTTGTAACTTTTACTATTAGTTTTACCTAGAATTTTGCATATTATACTATTCATTTGTTCCATGTATTAGAGAAGAAAGAAAAATTGAAATAATCATAGGCATGTTTTACTTAATTTATGTTCATTAAAAACAATTTTTTTAGAGAGATCATGCTATCATTTCTTTAATTTCTCTAATCTATGTTGAAGCCAATAGCAGTAATTAAGGGTTGTGGATTATATCATTTCATCTAGATGGACTAGAAAAATCACAGGTTTTGAATTTTTAACCAAACTATTGAAGAGTCACTGTTTTACCATTGAAAAACAAGCTCTCATGATTGTGTGGATTTTTCAAAAATTAAAACAATTTTTATTGGGGTTTCAAGTTATTGTAGTATGATAAAAGTTTGGAGTTCTCAAATGATAGTCATCTGAGTAATTAATGGTTTGGTGTGGTGGAGGTTATTACTGCAGCAATTTAATTTTAGCATCCAATATTGTAAAAGCAAAAAGAACATAGTTGCTAATATACATAGCAGAAATCCAGTCTACTACAAATCTCAGCAACCGTATATAAATAATTTGCACCTTAATTCAATATCTTTAATCAGTGACATTTCAGTGAAAGGTGATTTACAAAATTAACCACCTTGCAATTATAAGATTCTAAGTTAAAACCTATTATTCTGTATTTATTGGTGGGGGGGGGGAGATACTTGAAGATCTGATTATTAAAGGATTGCCTTAATGTGATATCATTGCATACTATTGTAAGACTTATTAATGTTTAAAGTTATAGAGAATGATGATATCTCATGGATAGTCATCATTTTCACTCATATGAAGAGAAAATTAATTTATTATGTTCATTGTTTGTATAGTCTTTATTGACCTAGGCAAATAGAATATGCTATGAGAGTTAATATTTAACACAGAGGCAAAACTCTCCATATAGTACTAACAAAGAATGCAGGAAGGTTTATGCGTAATATCCTTATCTAATGCTTACTCATCCAGGAAGGTTTTTGCATAACATTCCTATCTAATGCCTACTCATTTGGTATCTGCAGACTAGTTTCTAGATTGTGGATTTTATCTGTGAGAAATTATGAATCTGAGAGCACTGCACCTAGGTATTAGCATTTAGTGCAACCCTATAGCAGTCACTTTTTACATTTTTAGTAAACTATGAAGCACTGAGTCCAAAATGAAAACACAATAATATTTTCAATGTTCATTTGCTTGTATAGTCATAGTGATCTGAAGTCATTCCAACATCTATAAATTTTGATGTCTTTGGTTTTTTGATAATCGCATTCACCATAATTTTATTGGACAAGATTGGTATGAAGTTACTAAACCTCATATGATGATCATTCCTTATGATTACAAAAACTTATAGCACAGAGGCATTCATTTATTACTATGGCTTGTACTGAGGGGCATTTTCTATGGAGAGTTTTGCCTCAGTATTTACAACTTTTGTACTACTACTACTGCTCCTCCTACTACTGCTACTGCTGCTGCTACTGCTGCTCCTACCACTCCTACTTCCACTACTATGGCCACTACTACCACCACTACTACTGCCACTATTACCACCACTAATACCACCACTAATGCTACAACTACTGCTGCCACTATTGCTACCCTATTGCTGCCACTACTGCTGCCACTACTGCCACCACTACTGCCACCACTACTGCAGCCACTACTGCTGCCACTACTGCTGCCACTACTACTACCCTACCACTACTACTACTACTACTACAACTACTACTTATATTACTACTACTACTATTAGTAGTAGTTTTAAAATTGTTTTATTATCATATATATATATATATATATATATATATATAATATAAATATCTATATAAATATATATTAACATATATATATATATATTTACATAGAGGTATACATGATTTGAATTTATAATTTGATATAACATTTTTTGTTTCCCTTTCATTTTAAATAATATTATGTAATTATTACAGTCAGAAATGTGATTTATTGTCATTGTTACATGCCATATTATAAGTTCATGTCATTATGATTTGGAAATATACAGTTAATGAATTGCAAATTGTTATTACCTTGTAAATGATGAATTGATGTATTCATTCTGCCAAAAGTAGAATCAAAATTTTTTATTCTGTGCTCATGATTACAGCTATTTATTATTGAGTAGTGCTAGAGTTTTGTAGACTCCGTGTGGCTGACACTATGTCAGTTGAAGCAATGAACTGGTCCGTCGTTTTAATTTTTTATAATTTATTTCGAAACAATGACTTATATTTGCAAGAAGTGAAGTTAAAAACAAAATGGCATCTCAGGAACTATAATGTAAATAATAGAAATATTGAGATCCCGATTGTTGGGAAAAATACTTTTGAGATGCTGTCAATTAAGGTATTGATTGTGGGTTTTAATGCCATGTGAAATGGTCATGATGAGTTGCTTATATTTATAAAGTGAAGAGCAATCCATTACAAAGTGATTCATTGTCTCTTCTTCTCTATTACAGATAGAGCACATAGAGTTAATTTTTGAGAATCTCATTTTCATTGCAAACAATTCATTGGTGGGTAAAGCTTCTATGTGGATTTTAATAATAAAATCCAAGATATTTAGACTTGAGGTTTCAATACTTATATTTGGAAATTAGTGTTTTATTGTTTATATTGAGAAAGCTGTTAGGTTGTGGTTGAGTATCTATGTTATTAAGAATTTGATGAGCGGTACAATAATCAATCTTTGCATTTTACTCTATATTTGTAGTTTGATTTTTATTTATATGTTGTAAAAGCTAGTTTATGAACTTGTTTTTGATAGGTGAGGGAGTATCAGTTGGTTCTACTTGTAAATATGGCCAAAAAATATAGGGAAATTGGTGGCTATTTTCACCAACATATTATGTATTCTTTGGTAATAGACGGTAGTAATTGAATGCAATGACAAGCCATTGTTATTTTGTATGCTTTTGTAGGTTCTTGATGCTTATTGAGATGGCCTTTTTATTCAGATCAATTTGCTACATAAGATCAATAAAAACTTTGGCAAAACCAATGACTGGCATGTAATAATTGGTTTTGGGGCAAATCAACATGTTAATGAGTGTAATCTTACTAGATATTGAGAGATATGCCCTAGTAAGAGAAGTTATTATTTTATTTATTGATTTCATTAGTTGACTTTGAATGGCTAGCCTTCTGGCATTGACTGACAAGTGGAAAGAGATTCCCAAAAAGCAGCATGGGAGGGATTTTGTTAGTGAATTATTAGAATTACCTGT
Source organism: Epiperipatus broadwayi (assembly GCA_028023455.1). Lineage (NCBI taxonomy): Eukaryota > Metazoa > Onychophora > Udeonychophora > Euonychophora > Peripatidae > Epiperipatus > Epiperipatus broadwayi. The sequence continues at coordinate 26,253 of JAQFVV010013847.1, forward strand.
AAGGATATTCCATATTGCCAGTTTGCTAGTATTGAACTCCAGTGAGTAATTGAGGGTATATTCATTTAGAATATCAATCAGCATGGGCATAAATTTTTTGGAAAAAAGGGAGATTACTATATCATCTATAAAGGATATGTGGTTTATAGGGAGGTTAATTTGAGATAGAACTATAGATGTCAATTTTTTTTCAATTTCAACTAGCAAAGGTTAATGCATGAAATAAATAGCAGCGCACTGAGTGGTGAGGCCTGTGGTATGGAGCTGTGTGGCACAAAACTGAGGGATGATTTGCTATTCAATGTGATATGTATGGATGGATCTATTATATAAAAGATTATCCAGAATGCATCTAAGTGATGAAGGAATGTTGTATTGTTCAAGTACTTTCAACAGTTTATCTATGAAACTGAATGAAAAGCCGCCTCAATATCTAGCTAAACCGCTATTGGTGCTGCCTTTTTATTCACCCTGGTTTGCTCAATTATGGCTCCGAAAAGAAAGAGTGCTTCAGGAATGAAGCTTCCCTTCTTTGCAAATTGATTCTTAGAGATTTTTTTGAAGGGTAAGAGGTTGTATTTTATCTTTAACTAGTGCTTCAGTTACTTTTATGATCAGTGGAGACATGGATATTGGCCTAATGTTGCTTAAGAGTGTAGGATGAATAGATTTTTTGAGGAAGGGTAAAAGAGAGATAGGGTATAGCTGTGGGCTGACGTACTTGGTTTGATAGATGGTTGAGAAACTTTTGGATTATAGGTACAGTGAAGTGATTGAGGTGTTCTAACAGAAATATTGGGATTGCATATATTCTGGGATGTGCACTGTTAAGATAATTTTCAATTTTATTATTTCTTTAGTTATATTGTGGTTAACTACGAAATTCTTAAGTTTGAGATTTCCAATGTTAACAAGGAAATATGATTGGAGTTTATTCTTAAAATAGTCAAGCAGTTGCACAAACATTCATTCTCCAGTTATTATTTTTTGAGTTGTGCAGAATTGATGTGGGCATAAGTTTTTTATTTGTATATCTAGTGCCCAGCATATGTAGTCTCTGGACCAGTTATGAGTATTTTTTTAAAAAAAAATTGCTTTTTTGGTAGCTATGTAGTCTGCCAATGCTAGTTGTGTTTGCTTGTATTCTTGCTTAAGAAGTAGAATAGAGAGTATTGAGAAAGTATTGGCTGGTGTGCTTTTGATTTTTTGATGTAGCAACTCAAGTTTTTTCATCATATGTGTAGCTGTAGGATTTCTGCATGTATAATGTTTAATAGTGGATGTAATAATGTTTATGAAGCTAAACCATGCTTCTTCTCGCTGCTGAGTGAGTATTTTAATTTTATTAAAATAAATATAAATCTCAGAGAGGATGGCTTCTGGTGCACTGGATTTGAGAAGTAATCTAGTGGTATTAGTTTGTAATAAGAACTTCCAATACAAGTATATTTATTTTAATTGTGGCTGTATGTGACATATGGTCTGAGAAAACAACTGATATTAAAGATGGCTCTATTAAAAAATAAAGTTCCGTTGTGTAAAATATAAGATCAATTAATGAGGAATATTTTCTAGTTTAATATGAGATTGAGTCTGATGAGAAGAACCCTTCACCACTCATGAGTTTTTTATTTAGTAGGTGAAGATATTTGAATGTGAATTTAGAGTATGGCATGTTAAAGTCACTAATCAAAACTGCAGGAAAGGGGTTGGTATCTAGTATTATGTTTATATTAGTGATTAGTAGCTAGTATTATGTTTATATTGGTGATTAGCTGATAAATAAGACTCGATTGGTTGTATAAGTATTCTAGGATAATGTTAATTGTATAAGCTTGATTATATAAAGTTGTTATGCACATATGCAAATCCAAGTATAATATGTTTATTGTTTGAAAAGAATGTTTATTGTTTGAAAAGGAGAAGTGCAGTGATTGATAATTTTTACTTCTGCAGATGAGGTATTAGAGTTGGAAAATTTATTAACATCCAACTTCTGGGAAGTAGCAGTCTGGCTTGATTATTGAGTTTACTGATAATTTGGTTTCAGTGCAAAGAAAGAGATGAGGTTTATATATTGCTATCCAATCGGAAATTGCACAGACTCTTTGGAGAGGGCTTAACCCTCTGTCGTTAACAGCTACAAGAAAGAAGCATGTTGTATGTTTAGTAAGTTGGGGGAGTGAAACAATAAGGATATTTAATATATGCAAATTGATAAACTTCTTTAATGTTATTGTCTATTTTATGTGATACAACCATTGGTAAAGTGTTATTGTAGGCCCCAAGAGGCTGGTAATAAACTAAGAACTGGTTATGCTCCATTATATAGCAGAGTAAGGAAGAGTCCAAATAAATCAAAATAGCTAGCCAATTAAAAGGCCAACCTTAGAATTTTTGATTCCTTTGAGATTATTATATTTATTATTATTAGGTTATTTGTGTTGCCACTGTCGAGTCACCTTTTGGTCCTCTAGAAGCTCTTCTATGTATGTCCACATCTACTTTGTAGATATTGAGTTGATTAACCTGATCAGAAGATTCCCGCATGGATTGTCGAGTGCAATAAGTGTTTTATATGTTGTCAATGTTCACTCGTGATGAGTTAGTAGCTTTCAATTTTTTTTATCGGGGTAGAAACTACATTTTGATTCCTTTTTTAGGGGCCTGATGAACCTGGTCTTTTTTGCAGTTTATAGTTTTATTAGTAGTTATCTTGGGTATTACTCGATTGTTTTTGTTTTTCCTTTTGCTTTTTTTAGCTAGTCAAAAAGAATTGTCACTTTTAGTCTCTGTTGTTATGGAATCAGCAGTTGATTCTTCATTGTTTATAGATTCTTGAGAACTGGTTTGAAAAATGGATTGTTGGTTTGTGTTATATGTTGATAGAGAGCCTGAACTGGTTCCAAGAATGGATTGTTGGTCTGTATTATATGTAGGTAAAGCGCCAGCATTAGTATTTGAAATTGTTGCTGTGTGTGTATTTGTATATTTGTCTCTTGCTTAGTAGGTTGATTTGTTTGTGAGACAACAATATTAATTTTATTTGTGGTTAAGTGGATGATGGATTTTTTGCATTTGTATTATTTGAGCATGAGTATTGCTTGGTGATCTTGAATCTGCATTTATTACAATATTTATTAGGGCAGTCTTTAATCAAATGCATTCTGAGTTTGCATTCGAAGAATTGAAATGGAATGCTCCCTAAAGTTATTCCAGTGGCAAGTCTTCAGTGGCGTGAAGAGTAGGAATGTCATAGGGCTAATATCCTTTTTCATTATTAGATGAAATATTGCGGTGTTTGCATATACAGAGATAGATGCTTTTTTGTGACTTAAATATGTGAAATTTATGATTTTTCCATAATTTATCATTAATAACTGTAAGTCCGCTTCGTTAGAGTCAACATGACAATTTTTAATTTGATCTTGAAAAACTAGAGGGCGGATAGTGTCAATATATCAAATAATTTTTATACCCAGAAATTTTATATGTTTTCGAAAGATTTGTTGCTGAGTTTTATTGTGAAATTCCAAACAAAGGTATCTATTGTTCAGGTGTGTTAGGACTTTGTATATGGATGACCATAGATTCTTACTTGTCAACATCTGGTAGAAGTCATCAAGGGGAAAACGGCCTAGCTCACATTTATTATTAGTAATTAGGGTTTTGCTATTTCCAAATGCTTTAAAAGAGTTGAGAAGACTAACTGAGATAGTTTCATTAAATTTAGTATCGATTTCATTGTACACTTCAGGAGTAATATTTTGAGGTAGTTCTCCTGTAGATTCTTCATCTAAGCAGGAAACTTTCATTTTATCATCAAGGCCAGCACCTCTGCCACTGAATCGATAGTAGTAGGAACACCAGTGACAGGCAATGAAGGAAAGGACCTAACTGTTTTGGCATAAGTATTAATTTTTTCAATAGGTGTGTTAATGTAGTTTGAATTTTGTGATGAACGATTATTTTCCTCGTTGTTTCCTGAGCTTGATTTTGTCTCATTGTTGTAAGATCTGGATAATTGTTTGCATTGAATGAGAGCCCTCGTATTTTCGTATTTTCTTGAATGGAGTTTATCGCCTTACCTAAGTTAGAAAAACTACCAGTATTAGATCTGCTATAATTTGATGTAGGAAACAACTCATTTTTATTAGGTTTTTTATTAATTGTCTCTGCTGTTAGATTTGAGTCTATTTCTTTTGTTAGTAGTGACAGATTATTGAAAATTTGATTTGAATTGCTTAATGCAGAAACGATTACCATGTTGTCTCTAGGCCCTTCTATTTCTGCCTCAGAGTTAATATTCGAATTTTTTGTGGAATAAAGATCAACATTAGTAATTAATTTAGCTGCTTCAGAATATATTTGGTTATTATAATCTTCAGATTGTGATATTTGATTTCTAGTGAGATGGTTTGGAGTTAGATTGGATATAGATTTTCCTATTTGGTTGTTAGAAGCAGCCATTTCTAACTCAATTGACGGATCGTTGTAATCCATCAAAGAAATTAAATGAAATATTTTAAGTAATATTGACATTTTCAGTGTGCAACTTGCAAAAAAAATGACTCAAAGAAAGTAGTATAAATGAGCAATACCAGCCAGTGTTTACCGCATGGACACCATACTACTGCCACTACTACTATTACTACTACTACTACTACTACTACTACTACTAATAATAATAATAACAACAACAACAACAACAATAATAATAATAGTAATAATAATAATAATAAATAATTTAATTTAGTACATTTAACAGATTTTACATCAAACAAAAATGCCCACATAATCGAGTTCACAAGACATTCATAGAGTTTTATTTACAGTAGACTTAAATATTTATCATTTGTTTCAAATTTATTAACAGCACTAAAATATTTATTATACAATTTAGATAGTCTTACTAGTGTCGAATTTTTAATGCTTTATTTTTAAACTTTGGACTATTACAGAAAGTTTTTAATCATTGCTTATTTTCATCTTCAATGATAGTATTGTTAGACAACTTCTCAGATCTATTATACCTGATGTAATTTCTTCAATGATAGTATTGTTTAGCAACTTCTCAGATCTATTATACCTAATGTAATTTTTTTAAGTACTTCATGTCAGTATATAAATTCGTCTTTTATAGAGTGCATTGTAATCATACATTATTTCATATTTAATATATTTTAGAAATTTTATTAACTCTTTTCAGTGCTAATCTATTACTTAATTTACAGGAGTTCCAAAGATCTACCATTTAAAACAAGTAAAACCAATGCATGCAACAAATAGACACATGTATTTATTTTAAACATTTTGAAGTTTCTGAGAATCAAAACAATTACTATATAAGTGTTTGTAATGATATATTGAATACTGGCATTAAATGTTTCATTATTATTAAAAATAATATATAAATCTTTAAGATATCCTTTTCTTAAAATAGTTTTGAATTTAGTGTATAATAGAACATACTTATAGATGATTTTTTAGAAAAGATATGACCCAACAATTTTAAATATTCATTTCCATATAGTTTCTTACACATTAATATTGAAATCTTTGGATATCACATTGTAAAATTTTCTGATCATCAAAATTATTAATATTTTTATACAATTTAATATCATTTGCAAAGCAAATAATATTAGAACCAATTAACACCTCTATATTCAAACAATAAACTGAAAACAGTAGTGGTATAAATATAAGTATATGCTCTATGACACTAATTCATCAATTAAACTATGTATATGATCTTGTAAACATAAAAGAAATCAAACTGGGTATATCCGAGAAAAAAAGATACAAATCAGAGCAGAAGTTCACAACTAAAACCAATAGTATACAACTTACCAAACAGGAGTGATCCACTAAAGCAAATGCTTTTGCTTAAATTAAAATAAGTAACATCTAGCTGCAACCTGTTATCAATTGCATTTACAATAGCAAGTTAAATATGTACCAAATTAGTCTCAACAGATCTATCTGACATAAAAAGATGTATTTTCGATAATGATCTAATTACACATTCTTTAAAATTGTTCAACTCTACATAATAAAATAGGTCTATAATTACCAACAGAATTTGAGTGGAATTAATTTATTTTTTTGGTTTTTAATTGTTTTGTTATTTTATGTATCATTCTTTCTGTTTCGTCTAACGTCACGTGCCATAACATTGTGATAATGTCCATTAATTGATTTAATATTTGCAAGAAGCTTTTTATTTCAATCATAAAGTACAGCAGATTCTTGAAAATAAATTTTCTATCAACTTGTTTTTCATAGTACATAAGATTTTTGGAAAATTATTTCGCAGCTATCTTCTTTTCAATAAGAATTCTTTTTTTTAAAGTGTCATAGCATCGGCTGGGATGCGAACCTGCAACCTGGGCAACTGCCTGAGAGTGCAAGGCAGTTGCGCTGACCTCTTGACCACCAAGAATTCTTTGGCATCTGCATTTCCAAATCTGATAATTTATTTCATCATTTTTGTACTGAGCAATGTCAGATTTCTTATCTGTTTCTGGCATGCTGATTTCCTATAACAGTTACTAAAATGATTTCTAAATAGTCCTTCAAAAACTCTGTTATTCCCACAAAATGTATTATAAATATTTTTTTTCTTCTATAAAAATAGGAATTTTAAATAGGATCTCTTTCTTACAAATAAAAATCTACACCTTCTGCAACTTCATCTAAATCTATTTTGTATATACTGAAATATTCAACGTCAACTGTTTTTGAATATTTACTTATTTATATTCCTTTTTTGTTTTTCTACATCTGGATTTGATCATTATAATTTTCTCATATTTGTTTATGTATTATTAAACTAGGCACCATTTATATGCCTATAATTTCTGGTTAGTTTATATTAGTAAACTCCATTTAAAAGCCATTAATATGATCTATTTAATTGAAAGTTTTTACAATTGAGCATCAGTCTAATGAACCATTAATAAATCTTCAAATCTGTCTTCTATAATGTGTTATGATGAAAGCTATATTAAAAAAATACCAGAAACAATCTTTACAGACAAACACCGTTAATAAATTGTATTTAGATAATACCCTGATCTACACATCAGTGCAGCAGATTTAAAAATCACTACTATGATCTACATCTGATGTAGCAGTTAAATTTAAATAAATCATAGAATTACTATAAGTATATAAAAAATAAAGCACATTTAAGGTATATCTAAAACTCTCATTTCATCAACATTTTAAAAACATATGAGACCAAACTTCTAAATCAAACAAATGACCTAAAAGTGCAAATTTTATATGAACTAGAACTCATCAGTAAACTGAAATCACAAATGTATACATATTTGTTTAGCATTTTCAATATCAAATTACTATATTTTGATTTACAAAAGTAAAACTTCTTCATTGATAATTTTCATGCTAATCACTTCAAGTGAATATCTTTCAGATAATTATTAATCGTTTATTAAGAAGAGATTACTTCTAGCTTCATGCAAACTTTACACAATATAAATATTTTTTATATTGGAGATTATCATTAGCCCAGTAATTAAATTTTAAAATTTATCAGCATTATATATAATCTCTAGTTTAATAAACCGTAAGTAATAATCATCAAATTACTTTTCTAAAATGGTTAGTGACATAATTGTAAATAGAGAACGTTTCGTACTTCTAAATAAAAGTATATTACTTTAATATATATATATAGCGGGTGCGTATATATAAAGACTAGTGTCTTTCAATAATATTTCGTATGTATATTAAAATAATATTATACTACGAAAATTTTCAATCATGTTAGTATAAAACTTAGTGGAGATAAAAATAAATTAAAATACATTAAGCTTATTAGAGATTACAAATTTTATTTTTATTATATAAAAAGATGATGCCATTTAGTTTTCATAATTGTTTTAAAAACTTAAATTATTCTTTATTTACAAACTTCAACAATAAGAAATATCTAGTTTTATATCATTTAATTTTATTAATTTAACGACCATGCTAATATAAATATATTTATTTGCAAGCCTTCTGTGTGTTGCTATTCTCAAAGTCGTTATTTCCAATTACGTTTTAAAACTGATTCTAAGAAGTCCGTTCAGAAAAATGTTTTTGTGCAAATTCGTAAGCTTTCCCTCTTTTTAGTGACGAAAATGATATTGAAGCATTGTTTTTTTTTGAACCAGATTTAAGGATTACTTTACTTTATTTAGATTTATTCTAATCACGATTCTCATTGTTTACACAGTGGAACACTAATCTTATCTTTTTTTTTTGTACTATTATAAAAAACATCAATATTTAATTATAGTAAATAAATTTATTGGTACAGTGAAGCCTAATGTACTGCCAGAGAAGAGATCTTGTTTTCATGGAAATACTGAATTTACTTTTGAATGCAACATTGAGCTGGTGGCATCAAAAGTTAATAATCCTAGTAAAGAAGATAGTTCAAGTATATGGAATGCTTATATAATTATTAAATATAATGGCAAAAAATATTCTGGATAAGTCTTTTAATAAGAATACAGTTAGAAAAAGTGTTTTTTATTTCTAATATAAATAATAATGTTATTAACCATCGCCACTAGTGAATAACTGATTCAAATGTGTAGATCATTGTCAGATATCAAAAAATGATTATTACTTCCATATTAATTAATTATGTTTTATTTTAACAATAAAAAATAGTAGAAATAAAATTTTCGAATTTCCTGTGTTAACTCAACAAAAATATATCTTTAAAGGATACACTAATAAACTTTAAAAACATGTTGCTGAACAATTATTACTACCAAACTAAAAACTTAGACAAAATTTGGTATCCACCAGCTGTATGCCTTTCACGGGTATATGCAATAAAATAGTTGAAAGCACGGACTTCTAAATATTTTTATAAATCTAGGTTTGATAGTGAGGAAGTTAGGATATTGCATTCTTTATAGACAATATAATAAAATGGTAGCGCCTAGACAAAATTGAAACATAAGGTTCTGACATGTAATAAAATCGTGTTCCCAAATTTAAATACACATTTATATCAATAGGTAGTCTTATGGAGAGTAATCTTATGAACAAAACAATCAGTGTTGAGGATATTAATAAACAAATCATTCACTCGTCATTAAGAATATGAGAATTGATATCATTATAAGTCATTAAAGAGAATGATTGTAATATTTTCCAAAATTGTAATCCATTTCTACAAACCAAATTTCCAGAAAATCAACATGATGTACCTGAAGATTCAGAAGAATGAAAATTGGGGAATTTCAATAAAATGATAATTGTTATAGAAATAAAATTATATTCTCAACCAGATTATAAATGCATACTTGATCCCAAAGAAATATTTATGGTAGTTATACCGTTATTTTGCTAACCATTCAATAGCAATTAAAGATGTTAAACCTTTACTCTAGAGTTATGTATCAATTATTTTGGAAGTCATTTGCTTTATATTAGATATTTGCGCCAACGTGTATTCGTCTAATATTAAGGAAATTTATTAATGCAGTGACTTTTATGGTTTTCTCTTTATTGACCTCAGAGCTACAGTAAACTTTATTCAAGCAAAAATTGATTGGTTTATGAGTCAAAATGGCCATCTTTCTATCTGTTTCTGAAAACTTCTTTAATCAACTTTTTATGCGTAGTAGTTTATTTCATTGATATTTTTATATTTAATAAAATTAAGAACATTAACGAGAAAATTGTACTAAGACAGGAATATATTGGCTAGTTTCAGTTGATTATTGAATGTCATTTTAAAAGAGTTGTTATTATTCTCTTGCTTAATATTACACTAAAGCAAATTAATAAATATGATGTTGAAACTTATTACAAAACTATTTGCTTTTTTCAAACTAAAATAAAAATAAAACTTGTTAATAAATTTCGTTAATACATGCAAAAATATCACTGTTAGGAATTTAACATACACTACAGAGAAATGTAGGAGTAAATGAAAAAGCAAAGGTCAAAATGCATTCTTTTAAATAATTTGTTACTGATTAGAAATAAATATGGTATTACTTAATCAAGAGTTGTATTAAGTAAATAACTGTAACCAAAGCATTGTATTTGGTCTGCATTAACTATGTATCTAAACATTTCGCCAACATTTTTACTCTTTTTCCTTTATAATAAAATGAAATTGAGATATAAATGTATGCTGAGTGTATATAACGAGTGTGAATAGTATTTGTGAAATATAAAATTATGCTTTTGCGCTTGGAAGTCAATCTAAGTGGCAGAATGGAGTTGCGATCCATGGATAAAATCTAGTGTCTGCCAATGACCCAAGTCATAACAGCTTAAGTTTGAATCCACTTATAATTTAAAAAGTATCCAGTGTGTAAATTATTTGTATAAATTTTTGTTAACAAATATTTTAATTTTAAACAACACTTATGGATTTTTTAGAAATGTATAAAATTTATTTAACTAATTTTTCTGCTCTGTTAGATCGCAGAGAGTCATAGGAATTGCGTAAGTTTGAATTTCAGCGGATGTTTATTGTCATTACCTACAATACATTATCGTAAATAAAATTATTTTTCTATTATTTAATAACAATACAAAAATGAAGAAAATTAGTTTTTAGAATTCATTGTGATTATATAAAAGACGCTATAATTAGAAACTACAAATCATAGGTTTATTTTCATAAAATTCAGATCCAAACAATGACATATTTTATAATTAACGAAATGATTGTATTTTAATTGTTCAAAACAGTATAAATACTGCAAACCTCTCAAGTTGTACTATTATTTAAACTGTTAACCAGTCAGTAGACATTGGTAAGTATAATATTTTGAATTATTATTATATTATAAAATGCATACGAGTGGGAAACCAGATTTGCCATAGCGGTTATTCAAGCTCATTAGTGAATAAAATTTCTACTACGTTTTTAGTTAGTTGGGTAAATCTACGACAGCTTTGATGTATTTTCTAATAATGATTTTACCGTCAATTATACAATCTATTTAGACAATTTATTAATATATATGGATATGTAATATTCCAGTGATATGAAGGATTAGATTGAGATAATGTTTTCATGGGTATGACTAAGATTTCAACTCCAGTAAGGGGTTTGAGCTTTCCATCCTCCAGATTTTTTTAATGAAATGGATGATTTAATAATTGGAAAGATAAGAAGATTGAAGTCTGTCCATTAAAATTTGAGGGATTGCTATCTTAATATATACCAATTGATGAGTGCTGGTTCAACTAAGTATATTGGAGATCATATACCGTTTGCGCATGTCTGTGGTTATGTGTATCAGTTGCTTGAATCGAAGTGGAGAATGAATAGACTGAAAAATTCTGATTTCATATCTTTTTAATTAAAAGTTTTAATAAAATAATCCCAAATTAAGCTGTCACTTTTATGTCTATAATTACGGCATAAAACAAATATATAATTATAATCTAATGTAAACTTTATCGTTAATGATTGAAGTTACGCACAGTTACAGAAATATAAATTTATCATTTACATTGTCGAGCGAAATTAGATCATGTAATTACATTTTACACTACTGAGTAATGGATCAGTCTTAAGTTTTCTACAATCCTGAAACCTAAATAATATAGCAAATACTATTGTTCAGTCTATGATTTCTATAAAAGGATTTAATTACATTTAAACATTATCTTTGACAAAACCAGAATATTTGTGTGATTACTATAACTTCACCTTTTAGAGAGATATTATTTTGTTATCACGTGTTAGCATATAAAGATTTCTTTTAGTGAAATTTCATTTTTTTTATTTTTTTTATTCGATAGATTTACCCTCAACGTTGAGATATAGTATGGCTAGAATATAGAGCAATCACAATGCTTCATATAATTCCATCTGCTGGCCAACTATTTTTTTTTTCTATCGATATTTATCTTGGTTAATTCTCTACTCCAACATTCTATATAACTATTTTTCTAAACATAACCATTTTAATTTTTCTGACACTGCTACTGTGTTCATATTCCCTTCTACAACTGAAGTAAGTCCAACTCAACAAATACTCCTACATATAATGAGCTAATTTCCCATGGAAGGAGTATTACTTTTAGTAAATATTCCTTTGTTGTTGCCATTAATTCCTTAATTTTTTTTGTTTAATATTTAAATAAATGAATTACATTTTTTATATTTTAAATTTATAATATAAAAGGAATATAGTTTTGACTATATTAAAATAGTTTTATCAATTTATTTTGAATATAATTTTAATTTATATTTTATAAAAATAAAATATTTTGCTTTATCTTTACAATCGTGTTAATTTGTGTTTCCATATATTTGATTGTGTAAATTTGCAAATTGATTGACCACCGTCTTTAAATCCGCCTCCCCCATAAGAGTAATATTTTATTGTATAATTCTTCAAAATAATTATTTTATTATAAATTATTCTCTCATTCTCTAAATTGTATCAATATCGTTATTGCGCGCAACACACACACACACACACAAGAAGCAATTTTTGCGACCAATTCTTAACGATATCTAATTTTGACGATATACAATAATTTAAACCCTTTTTATGTTGAGTTCCATTATTTTATCAGTTTAACTACTACGTTGTTCATCTCAATGGAAAATTAAAAAAACGACTCTTATCAAAAATGGTGATAAAAATGAACAAAAGTTTTGCTGTTGTAGAATTCTTATGATGACTCATTTGACGTTCAAGCACCTGAATTTATAAAATTGAGTTGCGATATTTGAATCTTCTTTCCACTTTTCTACCCCTGACCTAAATCATATGGAACGCCATCATCATCATTATTATACATTTGAAAGAGACGAGGATGTTGAATAAAACATTTGTTAGTTAAAAAATAAGAATAAGAAAATAAATTAGGGTAATAGATTTACTATTTATAATTAATTTTCCATTACTTTCATTATTATGAATTGTCTTCTCCCTGGACAAATAGTTATTAATGCGAATATTTGTCCAGAATAAGTTCATTTAATAAAGACAACCTGTATAATTGTCTTAGTTTCATGATTAATTGATGAAGAGCAAAGATTTTTGATTTTTCCTATGGCTCAAACTTAACAAATAATTTTGTATTTTGCTTAGCCAGTTGGCTAATTGTGAGATAAGCGTTATGTAACAACATTAAACTCAATTCTTTATTTTAAGTAGCATGAATATAAGTACTCGATGATCAACATTTTAGCTATTATTTTCATGATATAATATCACTGAGCAATGATTGCTGAATTACTATAATTGAAAAAAGAATAGTTAGTGATAGTACTTGCTTCTCCTATACAATTTTTATTGCTTATTCATGTTTATAATGCTCATTCTAAAATGAAATTAAAAATAGTGTTCATTGCTGCCAAATACAAATTAAATATAATTGAGATGAGTCACTACAAAAAAAGCTCAAAGTTTCAGCTACATGTATAAATACAAAAGCCAGATATCAATCTGGGAATTGAATTAATAAAGCACTGTACTATATGGTATTTATTGATTAGTTTAGCTTACTGAACCAGGCTCAAATAACTGTCAAGAGAGCTGCTACTTAAAATCAATTATAGTTGTTCCATGACAATAATGGAGTAAATTCTGAAATGACAGATCTTAAGTCATGTAGATTGAAAAAAAATTAGAAAATTTTTTAAGTTGTAAAATTGCCTATCAGACATTTAAAGAGCAAAAAAAATTTACCATAAACCAATAGAACTATTGTTTATGTTCTTAAATGATATCGAGTTATAAATAAAAAAAGTATAAATGCAAACATTAGTTAGATGAGGCCCCATATCCCACTGGATGGCGCTGTTTTCGCGCTAAAACACATAAAAATGCCATTTTCCGTGGCCGACATGTTCAAACCCGCGTTTTCTGTAATACTACTTTTTTGTTGTACTACAGATTGCAGGCCGCTATGTCGCGTCGCAGTACAGCATGTATGTTTACGCGGCAAATACATTTTCCCAATTCGCACAGTTTATAAAATGGTTACGGCTTGGGGAGGGGGTGTGTTTTTTTGAATTGGATGGAAATGTTATTTTCATTGGATTTTTTTTTATTTTAAAGTATTGAAATGTTCAGATTTTGTAAAGCAATAATTAACAGACTTTTTACACCGTAGTGTATTGATGTTTTAAGTAGTAAATGTTGACGAGATATATGTATAAAGTGAATTGGAATTAGGTAACGCGTCAAGTAACATACTGTTCATAACATTTCCACGAGATATTTTAAGATTGTACCGTGTGTATATTTTTGAAATAAAAAAGAGCGTTAACACAAAAATATCCAGTAAGAAAAGTCCAATTGTACACTGTTTTTTAAATGTCATAAAAAGCATATATTATAAACATTTTATATATAGATTTGTCGTTGTTTAAAAAAGTTTTAGTTTCTTTCTTTTCTCCAACTACTGTTATACTTTGTTGAATATAGTTTACATTTATTGTTATCATTTATTTTATAGATGTTAGTAAAAAAAAATATTTACAAAAATACGATTTTGATATTTTTTTATTTTAACCATAACTCTAACCCTAAAACTAACCCTTAAGCTAATCCTAAAACTAACCCTAAAGCTAACCCTAAAACTAATCCTAAACCTAACCGTAACAACTTTTACTTTTAGTTGTTATTCTATTTGAAATAAAAATAGCGGTAAACAACAACAACAAAAAAAGCCATAATCCCAGTAAAAAAATCTCCAATAGAAAATTGATTTTTCTAATAAAAAGAAAACTAAAAAAGACAAATCAAATTGTAATTTGTTTATTTGATTTTACATTTATTATTATCATTTAATTTGTATGCGTTAATAAAAAATAATATTTAAAATTAAATAATATTTATAAAAGACGATTTTCTTTTGTTTTTATTTTCGCATTACAAAAAACACATCAAAATGATTATAATTAACGCCCGTGAATGATCATATTTTATAGTTTAAGCGTGATAACTGCGCCATTCAGTGGGATATGGTTGCTCATGACAACCGAAATATTTTTTAACTGTGAACATACAGTAATTCCATGTCAAATTTATTTGATAAAATAGTTTTTTTCAAAATTATTTAAAATAAACCTGAGTATATTGAAGGTAATTCTGTTATTTGTGATAAACTTAATCTGAAAATCTCATACACTACAGTTTCAACTGTTTTATGTTCCAACGAAATTCAAAATTATTGTTAATCTAAAGAATTCATTGAGAAATAAACAAATTACATATTGTAGTTAGTAAAAGATAACAATTCTCTTTAACTAGAGTTTGAACAATTAACAATCTCTCAAAGTATTACTATCCGTTAAATAAAAAATCTAGACGGTTTTTTTGTTCCACAAAAAAGACTATCAGAGAACTTTGATGAGAGAAGGTCTATTTAAAGAGTTTTTACCTATATATTTGACCATAATATGTAAATTACTATTATTTTATTATTTTTACTATAATTTCAAAAATTTATATATAAAATTGGGTAAACATAAAAAGTACATATTAATACGACTAAAATATGAACGTAAAACTTAATGTTTAATTCAAATATATGTAAATTTTAACTATAAAACAGGCCTACCCAATAATAAGTTATTAGCAAGCAAATATTTAAACATAAATGGCATTAATAGTATATTAGAATACGAAGAATAAGTTAAGTGTATAACTTATGAAGTAGTAAAGAAACCTAATAATAATTAAATGATTTACAGTTTCTCAAGACTTTAAAAATGTAAAACAAATAAAATTTAATGTTATGTCAGGATTTTGAAATATTTAAAGGCAATAAAAAGTCGTTTATATACTTTTATTTAATGATAAACCGTATAATTGACGAAGCTGAATAACAATCGGATCTTTATTGTATCCAACCTATACTTTACAATAATTAAGTTTCAATATTTAAATTAGGAACATTACTATTAGAAAATCAATGTACGTTTAAATAACGATAAATGATAAAATCATGTGACCATAGACAACCCATTAAATGATGAATGCAAAAATATAAAATACAAAACCAAAGTGATTTAATAAATATAAAATGATTATTTACAAAATTAGAACTACTAACTATAACTTGTGGTTAGCATAGCTGCTTTCCAAGCAACTGACCCGGGTTCAATTCCGGGTGAACTTATTTGACACAGAAAAAACTATAATAAATTAAAATAAAATACTAGTTTTCTACTTCACCTTTGATTAGTTAATAGTTTAGATTGTGCTTTACGCAAAAAGTGAAGCTTGACTTAATCCTATTAAAAGTTATAAGGCTTAGCCCTTTCAGAGACCTTGTGTCTCCCTAGTCATAGCCTACTTTTAACTGAAGTTTAGTTTTGGTTTATGTAAAATTTTATGCAAATTTTATAACAAATAACTTTTAATAGGATTGAGACAAGCTTCAATTTTTGCGTAAAGCGCAATGTAAACTATAATAAATTAAGTACTTGATAAAATATACACCATCCAAGATTTTAAGGTAACTTTATAAATGTAGAAATTTTATCTAAATTCATGCTAGGTTAAAAATATGTATGAGTTGCTGGACTTTGGGTAAGCTATTCATTGAAGGATGCTGTTTATGCATACTTTAAATGAACTCTAATATTAATAATTATTAGTCATTTAATGAAAATGCTTTATAGGGATGTTTAATCTTACACTATCAGTTTATTAAAATTGCATCCTTTTCAAAAAAAATAAGTGATCTCTTTGGAAAAAATAACAAACAATTTACCCTGCATATTTGAACTATACAACTATGCATGAAATTAGAAATTACTGGCCTAACACTTATTACAACACTTTTCACCAGAAATCTTCTATTTAAGATTTTCCAATTCTATATATTAAATATTTACGTAAAAGCTACTAAAATATTTTTAACATAGACAAAAGTAGTGTTAGAAAATATTATTATGATACACATAATACTAAATTATATTGCAATTTGTCAGTCTTCTACTGATACAAATTATTAAGAGTTTATTCCTTTCTTGAAAAACTCACATAGCATTAAATTTAAACAAAACTCATCATCATCACAGAAATAATATAATTCTATAAATAATTCATTATCATCTTCAAACATATTTATAATTGCAAAGCTTAAGTGTAACTCGCATTATTCGAATAAGACAAGACATTAATAAAATCTTGCGTACTTTACATTGTACTATCAAAGATATCTTTTAAGCCTTAAACCGCTAATTATATTATTGGTTGTATGAGGTAAAAATCAAATCTTTTAATTGGCCAACTCACAAACTGAAGACAAAGCCTATTGTTAAAACATATTCGCTTATAATATTAAATTCAACTCAGATACGTTTATAAAAAGTATATTACTAATTTTTCAGGTTATGAAGAGAACGAAAATTCTTTCAAAAATAAATTGCTATTTATTTATTCTAAAATATTCAATTTCAGCAACATAAAAGCTATAATATAAACAAAAAGGTCGACTTTTACGTTATACAAAAGTAAATATTTCTTTTTACTAAATCTTAAATATTTTTACTAAAATCTTCAATATTTTTCGAAAATAATTTTGTTTTTTTAGTATTCTCTCTGAAAATAATTTTAATTACTCAAAATATTCTTTTATAATAATTTAAATCATATTCGAAATGAAAATCTCAGCGTTTTTCTTTATTTTCTTTGATCAGGCAGTTTCTTTGTTCTTTTCAGCCAATCAGAATGTCTTTTTCGGCTGAGAGCATGCTAAGAACCAATCACAAGTAATGTTCTTTCTTTGTTTAGGTTTAAATGTGTTTTTTTTATTTTTTACTTGTAAAATAATTCGGAAGAGGGCACCATCTTACAGAACTTTTAAAAACCTATTCAATACCTGTCTAGCGAATATTTTAGCATAAGAACTGGCAGAGTTAGAGTGATGTCAGTTGTCAATGAGGAGCTTCGTAAGAGGCGGGAAAAGGGTTAACCTAAAATGAAGACTGACACTTTAAACTAATAAGACATATAATGTATTGTAACAATCAGGAGAAAGCTAGACTTACGTAAACTGCACTACAGGGCGCCATCTAGGCATTTGAACCTAGAAAAATTTATAAAGTAGGCAGAGACGCAAGTTAAAAAAAAAATTTTTTTTTTTCCCAATTTTTGATTCCGGTCGTTAGCCCAAGTCACTAGCTCAGTGAGTAGCAGAGATAATAAAATATAACTTAATTTTATATCTTAAATATAAAAGAATAAAAGCCACTGCCAGAAATTAACACATAAAATATTTATTTACGCACATATAAAATCATTCTAAACTCGAGGAATAGGTTTAACATTTTTAGATTTTTATATTCTTATTACTCTTTAATTTTACATTTATATAAATTTCAATGATTTTAATTTTTTTTTATTTAGATTGTCAAGTATGAATAGACTACATAGATCTGCATTTGAAAATAAAACATTCTATCCCTATTTAACCCTAGGCTAAAATTCGCAGTCAAACTGGCATCAATCCATCCGATACATTTATGTATTCAATGTAGCATGAAAATACAACAGCACAAAGATACTATACTGTCAGGAATGGACATCTGAACAATATAGTTTAAGAAAACATCGACTCTTGTCTAATACAGGAATATGACGTCTGTATAGCAAGAAGAACAATAAAATAAAAACTTCATAGGAAGGGACCGCGATCCTTTTTGCCGACTTACAATCCCATCCATAGGCAAAGGGTTGGTGCGGTGTATACAGCGATTCTGCACGTAGCGAAACTCATACTACATCTACTAATTACACAAATATATCCAATCCATTGACCCAATTCAACAACGACACAAATAACCTAAGATTTCCCTCCCCTAATATAACTTTACAAATCTATATAGCCATTCACGCCCGACTTAATTTTAACATTTAAATACGTTCGCACAGATTTGTTTAAAAATGTTGGGTATAGATCGATTACATAGATTCCACGGTCAAAAACATTTCAAAATAAACATAAACGATCAAAATACAAAATTATTGATACCGACAATTGCAGAGGGAAACTTATAAGTAACCCAATAGTATTCACCATAAGATACTTGCGTTGTCACCAATAACTTAAAAGACATCCGAATAAATACATTTTAGATACTCACCATAAGGTATCATTATTTATCGAATGTCTATATATTTTGATCAAATATGAAAAACAAAATATAATTAACCGCAAACGAATCCATGCAAGCGTCTATAAACAACTTAAAATTTCCTCATTTAAAATTTAACAATAAATATCAATACAATAAATAATAAATGGAAATGATTTTTTTTTATCAAACGCACACATATATAAAATTTCACATTATCAATTTAGTTGACCCATAAGTCAGAGAAAAGTTCCTTTTTATAAAAATAAATTTACTTATCAATCTTTAAAGTTCTTAATTAATGTTATGATTTTTAACAATTGTTCAGTTCTATTGCTTACGGTAGAGAAGTCCCTGTTCCCGTTGGCAATTCCCACGGAGACTTTCCTGGAAGACCGGTCTGATATTTTGGAAGTAGCATTAGCTGGTTCTGTTCTGGTATCACAGTCTTTTCATTTTTTTTATAGAGAGTGTGGTATGTGCGTCATACCACATCTCAAACACACAACGCTGGAACTGTCAGAAAAAACTGTATTTCCCTTTTTATATTATCCACAAGGATTCAATGAACAAAACGTCACTAATCTATCACTTTCGTTATGGTCCGGGCCTTTATTTGGCTTCCATTGGTCAAGCTAAAATCCCTTTCTTCTCTTATCTAACTTTCCATCTGACTTTTTAATTAAACAACTTTTAGATAATTAATAAACAATCATTTCCATTTATAGATTACAGGAATTAATTAATACCTGTTTTTATTTTAACTTACGTTATTTTTTTATTAAAATACTTTTATAAATTTTTTTTAATAAAAAATACATTCAAATACCTTTTTTTATTTATTAAAAAAAATATTTTTAAAGTTTAGCATCTGTGCGAATGTATATACATATAACAAACATTTTTAATTTTAGCGTTTAGTTTTTTTTTACTTTTATTTGCGAACTTTTAAGTTTTTATTTTAAATTAATGTAACATATCAGTAAACTTCCTCAAAAAAATAAAAACATTAAAAAAAAAAAAAGAATTTACTTAATGTTAGTAATTACGTTACACAAATTTGTTATATATGAAATTTCCAAAGGACAAACTTTTTTTTTTTTTTTTAAAGACAAAACAGTAATTACAAATATAATGATAAAAAAAAAAAGTTGACTAATGATTCCTTACTACCAGCTAAATTTCTGCCCCCTCCCTTCCAAGTTTCATTTCTCTACCTTTAACTATTACTTAGGCAAGTTGAACGATTAGATTTTAATTTAACAAGCCTTTTTTTAAAAAAAAAAAAATTATGATTTATATTTATTAATTACGTTTTATTTATTACTTTTTTATTCCTCGTATTTCTCTTTACATATGCGCAATTTTTCTTACTGGCAGTACCTTTTTACACAAAATTTAAACTATAACTTTACGTTAATACAAAACATATATCTATATAATTTTCAGAAAAAATTTACGGGCATGATTCCCTTTTAAAATTCTCAGGGCACTCGTGTTTATTAAAGATCGGCCCAAGTTGGGTAGCCAGTTTGTAACGATCCGGAGAAAGCTAGACTTACGTAAACTGCACTACAGGGCGCCATCTAGGCATTTGAACCTAGAAAAATTTATAAAGTAGGCAGAGACGCAAGTCAAAAACAAAAAAAATTTTTTTTTTCCCAATTTTTGATTCCGGTCGTTAGCCCAAGTCACTAGCTCAGTGAGTAGCAGAGATAATAAAATATAACTTAATTTTATATCTTAAATATAAAAGAATAAAAGCCACTGCCAGAAATTAACACATAAAATATTTATTTACTCACATATAAAATCATTCTAAACTCGAGGAATAGGTTTAACATTTTTAGATTTTTATATTCTTATTACTCTTTAATTTTACATTTATATAAATTTCAATGATTTTAATTTTTTTTTTATTTAGATTGTCAAGTATGAATAGACTACATAGATCTGTATTTGAAAATAAAACATTCTATCCCTATTTAACCCTAGGCTAAAATTCGCAGTCAAACTGGCATCAATCCATCCGATACATTTATGTATTCAATGTAGCATGAAAATACAACAGCACAAAGATACTATACTGTCAGGAATGGACATCTGAACAATATAGTTTAAGAAAACATTGACTCTTGTCTAATACAGGAATATGATGTCTGTATAGCAAGAAGAACAATAAAATAAAAACTCCATAGGAAGGGACCGCGATCCTTTTTGCCGACTTACAATCCCATCCGTAGGCAAAGGGTTGGTGCGGTATATACAGCGATTCTGCACGTAGCGAAACTCATACTACATCTACTAATTACACAAATATATCCAATCCATTGACCCAATTCAACAACGACACAAATAACCTAAGATTTCCCTCCCCTAATATAACTTTACAAATCTATATAGCCATTCACGCCCGACTTAATTTTAACATTTAAATACGTTCGCACAGATTTGTTTAAAAATGTTGGGTATAGATCGATTACATAGATTCCACGGTCAAAAACATTTCAAAATAAACATAAATGATCAAAATACAAAATTATTGATACCGACAATCGCAGAGGAAAACTTATAAGTAACCCAATAGTATTCACCATAAGATACTTGCGTTGTCACCAATAACTTAAAAGACATCCGAATAAATACATTTTAGATACTCACCGTAAGGTATCATTATTTATCGAATGTCTATATATTTTGATCAAATATGAAAACCAAAATATAATTAACCGCAAACGAATCCATGCAAGCGTCTATAAACAACTTAAAATTTCCTCATTTAAAATTTAACAATAAATATCAATACAATAAATAATAAATGGAAATGATTTTTTTTTATCAAACGCACACATATATAAAATTTCACATTATCAATTTAGTTGACCCATATGTCAGAGAAAAGTTTCTTTTTATAAAAATAAATTTACTTATCAATCTTTAAAGTTCTTAATTAATGTTATGATTTTTAACAATTGTTCAGTTCTATTGCTTACGGTAGAGAAGTCCCTGTTCCCGTTGGCAATTCCCACGGAGACTTTCCTGGAAGACCGGTCTGATATTTTGGAGGTAGCATTAGCTGGTTCTGTTCTGGTATCACAGTCTTTTCATTTTTTCTTTTTATAGAGAGTGTGGTATGTGCGTCATACCACATCTCAAACACACAACGCTGGAACTGTCAGAAAAAACTGTATTTCCCTTTTTATATTATCCACAAGGATTCAATGAACAAAACGTCACTAATCTATCACTTTCGTTATGGTCCGGGCCTTTATTTGGCTTCCATTGGTCAAGCTAAAATCCCTTTCTTCTCTTATCTAACTTTCCATCTGACTTTTTAATTAAACAGCTTTTAGATAATTAATAAACAATCATTTCCATTTATAGATTACAGGAATTAATTAATACCTGTTTTTATTTTAACTTACGTTATTTTTTTTATTAAAATACTTTTATAAATCTTTTTTTATAAAAAATACATTCAAATACCTTTTTTTATTTATTAAAAAAAATATTTTTAAAGTTTAGCATCTGTGCGAATGTATATACGTATAACAAACATTTTTAATTTTAGCGTTTAGTTTTTTTTTACTTTTATTTGCGAACTTTTAAGTTTTTATTTTAAATTAATGTAACGACATATTTATATATCATTACAGTATATAAAATAGATATATTTATAAATATCAATTCTAATAATAAAATTTTACAAGAAGCGGGTCTCCACCAAAAGTGCCCTCATAAAATACTGCATCAAGTTTAAATATAGTTATAAAATGTAAATTTTAACTATGCAACTCTGATTTTCTTATCATGAGAACTTTATCTTATTAGAACACTAAATGCAATAAAATAAAAAATATCCCTATAACTATACTTTTTACCAAAGTCTTTAAATTTTCATGGAGATAAATATTAGATATTTTGTTTAAGTGGAAATTCTAGAATGGTGTAAAATGGATTTAAATCCTTCAGCTGGTTTCTAGTGTGAAAAACGCAAAATATCACATAAAAAATTCTCTTACATAATTTTATATGATTCAAGGATTTTATACATTTAAATAAATTCATTTGTGCTATTATTAAAAGAATAAATAAGGTTGCAATAAGTTGTTTTTCTCCATTTCAAAATACATCAGTACTCGTGGACGAACCCCCATATCCCACTGGATGGTGCCGTTGTCATGATAAAACACATAAAAATGCCATTTACCGTGGCCAACACATTCAAACCCACATTTTCTATAATACAACTTTTTTGTTGTGCTACAGATCACTGGATGGCGCCATTTTCGCACTAAAACACATAAAAATGCCATTTACCACGGCTGACACATTCGAACCCGCATTTTCTATAATACAACTTTTTTGTTATGCTACAGATTGCAGACCACTATGTCACGTCACAGAACAGCATGTATGTTTTACGCAGCAAATACATTTTCTGAATTTGGCTTGGAGAGTGGGTGTGTTTTTTTGAATTGGATAGAAATGTTGTTTTCATTGTTTTTTTTATTTTAAAGTATTGAAATTTTCAGATTTTGTGAAGTAATAAATAATAGACTTTTTACAACATAGTGTATTAAAGTTTTAAGTAGTAAATGTTGATGAGATATATGTATAAAGTGAGTTGGAATTAGGTAACGAGTCAAGTAACGTACTGTTCGTAAAATTCCATGAGACAAAGAACTTGTAATGTGTGTACATTTTTGAAATAAAAAAGAGCATTAACACAAAAATATCCGTAAGAAAAGTACAATTGTACATGTTTTTTTAAAAATGTCATAAAAAACATATATTATAAACATTTTATTATATATATTTGTCATTGTTTAAAAAAATTTTAGTGTCTTTCTTTTCTCCTACTGTTATACTTTGTTGAATATAGTTTACGTTTATAGTTATCATTTATTTTATAGATGTTAGTAAAAAAAATATTTACAAAAATACAATTTTGATATTGTTTATTTTAGCATTACAAACAACGGAAAAATAACCCTAACTCTAAACCTAACCTAAAACTAACCCTAAAACTAACCCTAAACCTAACCCTAAACCTAACCCTAAACCTAACCGTAACAACTTTTACTTTTAGTTGTCATTCTATTTGAAATAAAAAATAGTGGTAAACAAAAACAACAAAAAAAGCCGTAACCCCAGTAAAAAAATCTCTGATAGAAAATGGATTTTTCTAATAAAAAGCAAACTAAAAAGGCGAATCAAATTGTAATTTGTTTATTTTATTTTACATTTATTATTATCATTTAATTTGTGTATGTTAATAAAAAATATTTAAAATTAAATAATATTTAAAAAAGACAATTTTCTTTTATTTTTATTTTCACATTACAAAAAAACACATCAAAATGATTATAATTAATGGCCAGGAATGATCATATTTTATAGTTTAAGCGTGAAAACTGCGCCATCGAGTGGGATATAGTAGCTATTCGATGACAACCTAAGTTTCCTTAACAGTTTTATCTTGACATAATTTTTTACAAATAATGATATTTTTTTGAAGAAAAGATTTAAAAAATGTTCCATTAATTTGTAATTTTTTTTCGTGAAAACAAGACATTCAATTCATAGATGTTTCTATAATAAATTACACCTGGGTCTCGTTTTATGCGATAGATAGGTTCCTCAGAAAACACACACAAATGAAATCGTGCAAAAATAGACGTAACTTACATTGAAAAAGGGGGGATGCGGTCTGTGATTTTTCAAAATTCACATAAAAGCAAAGCACCAATGTAAAATTACTTTAAAATTCGTGCAAAAAAAAATAAGGAAATAAAATATGACTATTAAAAATTTCAAATTTGAAAAAAATTGATACAAGACAAACTTTTTTTAACGATAATATTTAATTTTATTCAAAATAATATATTTTTATGCATAATTTACAGTACAGTAATTTACATTTTTTATACATGTTTTAATTATTATGATTTTCTGGTGACAGCGTAATTAATAATTAATCTTTGAGACGATGATTTTATTAATTGTTTACGAAGCTCACAATATCCAGACATACAACCATTTAGCTCTCATTGGAATTTAAGAGCACATTAATGATTAGTGTCATTAATAAGAAAATAATAATTGATTACATTCTTTTTTAAAAAGCAAAAACAGAATGTGCTTTAAAATGCAAAATTAACACGCACAATGTTTGAACAAATTTACATTATAATCTTGTAAAATTTAATATGTGTATACATAAAATGTGGAAATCATGATTTTAATTTCATTATTGCATAAAATCTTACTATTATAAAGCACTGAAAATATTGAAATTACTAAGATGAAAGTCAAATTCCAATAATGTGCTATTACGTTCAATATAACATAAGTGCGCGAAATTTATTATTTAAAGTAATAGCGCATTATCGGAATTCGACTTCCGGTGAAACACAAATCGCATAACTTCAAAATCATGTTAAATAAGTCTGTGTAAAAAGAGACCCAGGTGAAATTAAAATAATTTTTTCGTAATTTTGGCAGACAAGTAATAAAAATTAGCATTAATTAAATAATTTAGCAGAGATTTAATTTCAAGAATAATATTTTCATTTCATTTATCTATGTATTTTTAACTTATTACAATGTTCTAGATATGCCGTTATTAATTTTGGCAATCTTTGAAGATACATTAACCATAAGGGGCAAATGATTTTTAAAGAGTCTAGTACTTCATATTCAAGGCAAAATGGATCATTATGCCTAATTTAAGTATAACCACAGGTAAAATTTGTTGAATAAACAAATAACAGTCGAAACAGAGCAATTTTCTTAGCATATGTCTATTTATAGGTTTCTACCATGTGATTGATTTCATAATCATCATTGCTCAAATTATTAAATTTTTGTAATTTTTAACCCAAATTTCCTATAATATCCATGGACACAAATATACATTCAGATAAAAATAAAGTTAATATAAATTAATTTCCAATTCCAAATAATATTTTAAAACCCATATTTTAAATAAAATATTACATATTTCAACTATGAAAATAAATTATTTTACTTCATTTTCTTATTTATTGTTATCACAATAGATAATATATTATTAAAATAATAAGTTTAACTAAATGTTTTGAAATAATACTCCTTTAAATTTTAAATTAAAGCAAAAAAATAAGGAATATGTGCACACACACATATATATCTATATATTCAACAGTATATTAAAGTTATATGACAGCAGTTAACCATTTTAATACTATGTATAAACAAATTTTATTTGTTTTTCTCATTTTTAAATCACTCACAGATATGATTAAAGTATTGAGTTTTACAATGCATTGCTCCTTTTAAAATTTAACTTAGTCTTCCTGCTTATATTTAAAATTTAATAATATATTCCTTTTTAGTGATTTTAAGTTAATACAACAATGTTAGAAGATATAATATAGGACTACACATCTAGGAATTGTAAAGACTGCTATCAAACTACAAAACTAAGTTATTATTTCATTTTTTGAAAAGATAATAAAATGATAGACTATATTTATTATTGTACTTTAGAGAGATAAAACATCTATTGCAATATATATATATATATATATATATATATATATATATATATATATATATATATATATATATATATATATATATATAGAACCACCCACCTTCTTTAACTATAATAATTAACAACGACAAATAGAAAAAATAAAACTAATACTCTACCTTCCTTACTATCCAATCTTTAAAGGTGTTTGGTCCTCAGGTAAAGTGCAAAATATCATTGGCAGCAAACTACCAATAACATAAACACTCAACTACTGGATAAATACCAACCAAATAAACACTTTATTTATTTTTAAGTTAAAACCTATAGGGGCCAGTTAATAACATGTGTAATCAACATGTTTATCTGATCAGCACTAAATCCAGTACCTAAGCCTCCAGCTAGCTCAATGGATTGTAACTACCTTTTAAGAAAAATAAACTCCATCCTCGCTAATACCCCTATCTCAATAATAATGATAATTCACTAAACGAGAAAACATCTTTAACAACAAATCCTTACTTTTAAAAAAAATATAGTTTCTCTATTCTTTTAATTTTAATTTAATTGTTTCTTGTTAATAAGTAAATCTCTTCATTCCCATCTTATTAAAAATATTGTTCAACATAAATGGGTATATTCAAAATATAAACGTAAATATTTAACGACATTTTAAGTATTTCTTTTTTTTAATAAAAAAAAACACAATCGTTTTGTTTTATAAGTTAAACACACATACTCTTTCCATTTTTAAATAAATATTTTAATATATTATATTATTCTTTTCATTTTAAATAAATAATTAAATACTTTATATTATTTTTTCATTTTAAACAAATATTTTAATAAATTATATTAAATAATTTCTACTTGACATATTATATTAAGATACACCCATACATACACACAATGTTTTTAAATATAATTAAATACAGAAGCCAATGTCGTTTATATTTCCTAAATATTATTTTGTAAAATTTAAAGTTTTATTTATCACAGTTTATCTTTTTATTTTGAAAGGAAACCAAGAATGAGAGAATACTAAAATCAAAATTAACTAGGATTTGGAAAGTTCAAAATGAAGTACACAGCACAATGTAGTTTGTCTAAAATTATTTATTACCGGTTAGCGCTAACTTCAAGCAAACCTTCCTTGACTCCATGATATTGTACAACTTTCCTGAATTTTCAGCACCGTGACACTCCGGTATTTTCTTGCTTTACTTGACCATGATTTACCCTCCAAACTTCCTGCTGATGTTTCCGCAGTGAGGTTTCAGTCAGTCATACAATATGGTAATTTAACACTGCATCATTTTGGTAGACATAACAATTTATATAATTGTTATATCTGTAAATTCAAGAAATCTTTTTAAATGTTTTTAAAATATCCAAAATAAAAATGGAATGTTGAAAGTTTTTAAAACATCTTAACAATGGGAAATTTTTGTTATCTCTAGTGTCTATTGTCTCGTGAAATTACTGTCCTTTACTTCACTCTGATTGGGCTTCTATTTTTTTTCAAAACTTTTACACATACACACACACATTTGTTTTGTTATAAAACATAACGGAATTCTCTTTATTATTATTTTTTTCTTTTATTACAAACTAATCAAAATAATATTAAATAATTTTATTTATAAAATCGATTTTTTTCTTCTTTAAAATAAAAAAACCCCACCATCTTTTAAAGCGTTTATTATTTATTTTCTTTAATACCCCCCCCCTACTCTTTAGTTTTTTAATTTTTCTTTCAACTTTTAACTTTTATTCCCACTTTATTTTTTTAAAAAGATGAAATGTATGAAAGATGACTAGGTTCTAGTAAACTATTAACTGTGCAGCCTTTGGTGGCGCTGTTTCTAGTTAAAAACAGAGCGTTATAACATTACCGGGCCGCTGCTAGATTTTTTTTATCTAATAGATCGTATTTTGACATACGGCTGTAATTTTTTTTTTAATATTTAATATATTGTTGTTGTTTGTTTTGGACATAATTATTTTTTTTTATTGGTTTTCATTTGATAAATTTAAAACTATAATGGACAGTTTGACCTTTTTTTTTGGATCTCAAAAGTACATAATTTTTGACATATGCCTTTATTGGGGGGGGATTTCCATTTTAAATCTACTGTTTCTTTTTTACAGATGTCTTTTTTTTGTATTCGATACATTTCAAAGTATAAGGGACAGTTTTAACTTTTTTTTTGAATATCTCAAATATACACAATTTGCTTTACATACAACTTTCTTTTTCTTTTGTTGTTATTTAAAATTAGAATCGACACTTTCTTTTTGAATTATGTTAAAAATGAGGGGGTTTGCTGTTGATTGATTTAGCAAAAAAAATTCAAACCTGTCTGACAAACTCCACCTCAGATGTCCGTATTTGCTTATAAACGAAAAGAATTGTTTGGTATTTTATCTTACATTTATAAATACAGGGTTTTTTTTTTGGGCGGCATGTTTTGATTTTTTTGCTTTTTTTTTAATAATAACAAATAAAACGTCAAAAACAAAAACCAAAAAGTCAATCGTGGTATTGTTTTTTTAACACATAAAATATGTATGTTAACCGGTTTTGTTACATTCTGTGGATTTATTTATTTATCTTTTTTAAGAGTCGTACAAGTTTGTTAAAGATTTTTTGTTTTCATAACAAATAAAACGTCCGGAATTTTTATTCTTTTTTAACAACAAAAATTAGCTTGGGTTCATTTTAAAAATCTACTTAACATGCTATTTATTGATTTAAAACAACAACCAAAAACCTCTTTTTGCTTCTAAACAGAATGAATAGGTATGTCAAAAGAAGAAGTATTTTTTTAAACAAAAAAATAGTTAATCAATCAATCAAGAGATGTCCAACAAACTATGCCACCCCCTTTTAACACTGTCAATCTGGGTGTTAATTACATAATTTACAGATA
Source organism: Epiperipatus broadwayi (assembly GCA_028023455.1). Taxonomy (NCBI): domain Eukaryota; kingdom Metazoa; phylum Onychophora; class Udeonychophora; order Euonychophora; family Peripatidae; genus Epiperipatus; species Epiperipatus broadwayi. The sequence continues at coordinate 55,816 of JAQFVV010013847.1, forward strand.
AAAATAATCGCAAACAAAATACAAATTCTTTCCAGAAAATAAATTTATTAACCACATATGACTGAACTAAATCAACTGTAATAAATGGCAGGATGTTTTGGGCTTGCAAAAATGCAACTGCCTCACTTTCTCTGTTTGGGACATCCCACAAATATAATAATGTGGTAGACATTTTGTTCTTCTTTTTCAACTCTCATCCGAGTCATGACAGAAATGATATTTTTCTCCAAACAACTCCAATCATCTGCCAGAGAGCTTGAAAAATTTTAATTTTGTCTTTTTTGACCCCCAAAAAAGCCAAAATTAGCACAAACATTTTTTTGACAAATATCCATAATACACTGAAAATTACTAGTATGCAAAAATCTTTCAGTTGGGAAATACAGAAAATCATAAACATCAACAAATAAATACTTGAAAAAGATGACAATGCTCACACTCTCATCTGAAATTTTAGCGACAATACAAATTCTGTCAATATGCATAGGAATTCAACCAGCAATGAAATCAATGGCAAACTATACGATCATAGTATTGCTAGTAGATGTAGTGTTATTGAACATGGAAGAAATGGCCATGTATTATAACCACTACATACGATCTACTCATATATTAATGATCACTTGTTTATTAGTCCGTAGGTTCGGCACATAAAGCGGTATAATTCTGTGTTTTTACACAGAAACATCGCCAACACAGGCTGTACAGTGAATAGTTTACTAGAACTGATTACTATTTTTAAATACCACTACAATTCCATAACAATGTACTTTGGTACAATATATATATATATATATATATATATATATATATATTGTACCAAATCCAGAAGTAAGGGTACAATATATATATATATATATATATATATATTGTACCCTTACTTCTGGATATATATAAAATAGTTTTAAAAATACAACTAGCTCAGTTACATTATTATGCTTCATTAAATTTGCATATCTATCTTTAATATATTTTTATATTATCATATCTTAATTAAATTTATTATCAATCTTTAAAATCAATATAATTCTAGATTATATTAATTAAATAAGTATTTATAAAATTATGAGACTGCGAAGTAAAGTTACAAAGTAATAAGCAGATTTACACTGAGTCAATATCTCCCAAGATACTGTCTCAATGGCATAAGAATACTATCACTACCCTATCACTTTACCACTACATCTATAGCATTCTTATGGCTTTTAAAATGAAATAAAATTATCTTTAATAATACTAAAATAATTCCTAACTTTTTAACTTAAAATATAATTAAATAATCTCAGGTTCTTTTAAGCTGTTTTAAAATAATAATAATTCATGTATATAAGTATGATGTGGGATTTTACATCAAACCTAAATACACCTAACTCATTTTAATAATAATAAATAATACTAATCTTAAAGTGTAATTTAATCTCATCTATTTCTATGATATAATCAATCATTAAATGAATAAACAATCCTATGTATATCTTTTATTTCATATGGTATCTTTATTTTAAAAATAGATCAAAATCTTAGACTTAATAATCTGTGGCAATAAACAATACTGTATTCTTATAATGTGTATTATAATCATCTTATGACCATTGTAATATTTATGTTCATGTCAATCAATTCTTATAAAATAATGTTAAGCAAATATTGTATTCATTTTTAAAATAACAATAACAAATTCATTTTGTGCAAATATTATGTTTATTTCAAATCATCTGATGTCAAAATGCTGTGGTGAAAAATAATGAAACTCGACACACTTTTAAAACAAATTAACAAATTTATTTACAATAACTTCAAATAAAATTTATTTACACTATTTACAGTTTATAACTTATGACAACAAATAAAATAAAAATAAGAAATACAAATATAAGAGGCTTACACTGTTATTAACTTATGTACTTAATAAGCAATTACACATTCCTTCAAATGCTATATTAATATTATTACAGTGTGTTTTTCTTAAAACTTAGATTTGAAAAAATAAATAGTAGTAATCTTTAATTATTACAAATAATAATACATGTCAAGACTATTTATGTAGCATGTGTACATAATGTAGCTTTACCTATTAAATAACTACATTAATTAAATATCATTTATAATGTATTATCATGTATTCACTTTATTACTAGCATTGCTTAATATCTGTATATAAAATCAATATCTCTTTACAATGTAAAACAAATGATTGGCTATAATTATATTCCACCTAATGTAATTCCTGTTATATGTTTTATAAAATATGCATTCTATATTTGTATTATTCAAACATTAATATTTAAATCATTTATCAATTTTAAATTCATAAAACATTACATTAGATAAATTTTATGATTCCTTTCTGTGTAAAATCATTATTTTACCCTATGTGCTTTACTAACCTTTCTAATAAATTTCTATTTATAAAACATATTCTAAACTTATTTAAAACATTTTCCGGAAAAACAAATATCAACTTCAAATAAAATATTCATTATCCAAATTACTCCTATTATCTTGTCTATACTTAGTAAACTTTTCAATCTAAATATAAGCTTCTACCTAAAACGTAACTTAACTTATCTAATAAACAGAAAATAAAATAGACTTTTAAAATCCTTTTCTGACTTGCAAAAATAAAATAATTATTAAGATAAATAATAAACATCATTTTAATACTAAGCATAAATAAAATATCAAAATTATTTACGAAAGAATCATATAATTATTCTAAGCTTTTACATAATGTTGTATCATGTTTATATTATAAATTAAAAATTATGCATATTTTAATAAAGTTTGCTGTCAATATAATGTATGTGTTTTCATAATATATTTATCCATTCATTCTACAACAACATAATATTCAGTTGATCTAAAGAAAAACATATTAAATTCATTAAAAATCATTATACAATATTTTTACCATAATAATAATAATGTCCATTCTGCTATCCAGTATTCTTCGGAATTTGCAGCTTCATAAAATAAAAATCATTCACATTTTCACTCATAAACATTCATTAGAATATTCCGTGTTATATTAATTATAAAATAAGTTTATGTAATTAATTATTATATTATTTTTAAGTTACTATTTAATAAATGTACCTAACCTACTTTTTAAGAGTTTAATAATACTTTAAATTTTATGTTAAATAAATAAAATAAAATTTATATTACGGATTCCAGCGATGACTTTTGTTCTACCATAAAAGTTCTAACAAATATCCTCCGTATAAAGTCAATAAAACACTATTTCCTGTTCCGTTGTATCACGTGTTTCTTGAAAGTTTATAATAAAATGATAACGTTCTTTTTTTTTAAAATAAAAATAAGTTCCACAAGAAAACAAAATAAAATTCAAATAGTTTATAAGTTCTTTGGATCCAATTCTTCATCAATTATTATTTGAAAGTTATTATTTCAACTTAGTTTATAATTGATAAAAATGTCATTTAATTATTTTTCAATTAACTTGGTTTGGCTTGGACGTCCATGTATTATCTATGCATTTATAAATAACATATTCCGGTAAGAATTAATTTTCCATCTATAACGGCCAGCGTTTAGATAACTTTAATAAAACAATTTTATTATATTACGATTTTTTAAAATACTTATACTTATAATATATTTGCCTTTTCAAATTATCAATCTCTAGTCTTTTAAGCATAAAGACTTAACAAGGCAAGTATTTATTTAAAATTACTACTGCATCTTATATCTTTCTTTAAGATACATATTTTACTTCTATAATTTGTCAAAATACTTTCTTTTACAGAAATATTTATATTTTTTTTAAAATATCTATTAGTAATAGACAATAGTAATTTAACTTTTGAAAACTATTTTTAGTCCAAAATACTACTTTTCTCCATCTTGTAGTTTTATGTACTAATCCAGCGTCTGTTACTTCTATAGCATAAAGTTTCTGATAAATTTCTCCGATACGTGATGTTTCCATTGATTATTTGTACGTAAATTGAGTTTCGATATTGAGAAGATGAATAGGGAATATTAAGTTCCTACTGCATATTCATTACTTTAAAAATATTATAAATTATTCAATAACACTCTTATGATTTTACAACTGATTTTTAAGAGCGTTTATAAATTTACTCAGCTATTTTTTAATAGCACAAACGACTTAGAAGTTTTATTGTAGAGAGCCCCCTCAACAATTGAATCCAGCTTATATACTGCCAGAAACTCCTTATCTGATTGGTAGGTTTAAACAATCAAAATTTCTTATTTACATATTTACCAACACAATATTAAAAATAAATAATGACTTATTTAATATTTAATATTTTATCAAATTCTTTCAAAACAATATTTATCGTTTATTTAAATCTATTAAACATTCTTTTGAAATATTATTTCTCACTTAATTTAAATCTTAACTTTTATAAGATTATTTAAAATAAATTAGATCTTTTTAAATACGTTACATTTTTAAGACAATATTTTATAAAATCAAATTTAATACTTTACATTAATATCTTTGTTTTTATCTCGTGATAACTCACGTATTATTTATAAATTTTACAACATGATTTTTTAAAATAATTATGCAACTTTATTAGACAACTTCCACGCATGTGTGTATAACATCTGTTCTTTATAATACAAGAATGCTTGCTGTCGTCTAAAAATAAACTTAACAATTGCTTTTTAAAATAAATATTTATTTTTAAAAATAAATAAGATATTATAATAGATTTTAAAATAATTATTTGATATGATTAAAATCAAATATTAATCTCAATTTAAGTACTTATAATTTAAAATATTTTTATTCACTTTTAACATATATTTTGAATTTAATAAATATCTTTGTCTATTTTAAACTTATCTTTTCAATACTTTAGCTTTAAACATTTGCTATTAAATTTATTAATGCAGTATTACATCATAATCATCATCATTTTAAATATTTTCTCAATACCAACACAATTCACATATCAAATACTCATAGATTGCTTTAATTAAACTTATGGTAACATTACCACAAGCAAAGTCAACATCACACTTTTAAAATACTTCTTAAATTTAAAATTTTCTACTAAATTAGCACAAAACTTAAATGGTGACCCATATAAAAGGGCACATATTCCCCTCCTTCGGATAAAATTTTAAATTTAACATCCATTCTTTATTATCTTCAATCCACATTTATCAATTTTATCTTTCTTATCATTTAAATATCATAACACATTACTTTATCACAAAGTTTCATAAAGCATTTGAAATATCATTTCAAATTTCACTAAGGAAACACTTTTAAATAAACTACAATGACTTCTTCACTTCCTAAATTAAGTTTCATTTCTCTTTACTTATCTCTTAATTAGGTTACTTCCATTTCCCTAATATTTCTACAAATATCAAGTATTTAAATTCTCTTAAGTACACCTTTTACATAAGCTACTAAAATACATATTACTCTATGCATTTTATTTACAACTTATTGCTAATTTCATTAGCAATCTTATAGATTATTATTCAGCAAATCTATATATTTCTCTTTTAAAATGATTAACTTCATCTTTTAAGATTGATCACTTTCATGATGACTACCTTAATACAAATTAATCTTTTATAAGATTTAATTATATATACTTTAAACATATGAGTTTTATACTCTTTAACTCTATTATTTAACTTCTTGTTTAAAATATATTTACTTCAATAGCTAATTCCATTTCTACTTAGTCATTATGACAAAACTTATTTCTTTTAAACTATCATTTACATATTTTGTAAATTTCTTCAGCTAAACTTTATTCATTAGGCTAACTTATCACATAATAAATTATTTCCTTATGTGAATAAAGCAAGTATTTAAATATTACATTAAAATATTTATTCACAACATTTTTACAATTGTAACTCACACATCAAAAGGAAAAGGAGTTAAATTCCTTGCATTACACGTCACTTTTTCCCATCTAGTGTGGTTAACATAAAGGTATTTTCACCTTACTTTGAAAGTTGCAAACATAGAAATATCTTATGTTTGTTTTACAAAGCCCAAAAAAAAAAATAATAATATAATGTCATAACACATTATCAAACACACATATCTTCTTTAAGAATCATTTGTCTTAATTATTAGATATCTTCTTTTCTAAATTTAAACTTTAATTCTCTTTTTTTAATTTAACTTTTACTACCAGTTTTATTAGCTGGTCTCTTCAGAATTGTGGTCACACCACTTGTAGAAGGCTGATTATGCAAATCATCACTTCTATCCCTATTTGCATTGTACTGTATAGACTTTTTAAAATATGGAGACATCTTATCTTTACCTTTATAATTAAAACTTCTCTTAAAGCCTCCAGGAGATTTTAATCCAGTATTAATACTAAGACTTGCTAATGGGTAATTATTTTTATCCCTATTTACCCTAAACTTATTATCAATAGATAACTCTGCTACTTCCAGAGCATCTAATATTTCGGAGACTTCCTCAATTGTCCCACGGTCAGCAGCTATTAACAACTGTTCCACATGCTTTGGTAAGTTGTGTCTAACTATTCTGACAATTTGTCCCTCCGATAATGGACAAGCAGTCAAAGTCTTCAAACGAACGGCTTGACTTCGGAAAAAACTGGTGTAGCTGCCTTTGCTAACTTGGTACTTATCCTGGGTAATTTGATACCGAATGCAATCCTGTTTGTCGGAGTTCCAAAAGCTCCCGACAATAAAACATTTGAAATCACCATACGTTATGGGTTTCTCGAACAGAGATTGCCACCAATCTTTAGCTACTCCGTATAAATGATTGCTACACACGGCTACTTTCTCCTTTTCAGACAAAGAACATATCGAAAACAATTCATCTAGATTGTTTAGAAACTCTGAGGGGTTTTCCATGTATTCCCCTTTAAATGGTTTAACTTTCATAAACCTTAAGGCCATAGAATTATTTGAACTACCTTCATGACTAATTACTTCTCTAGTTGGTCTATTATCAATTTCCTTCACAAGAGTATTGTCTGACTGATTATTATTATTACTACTTGGCTTAATTAACTCTATATTATTCATTTGTGAAGAATCAACATAGTCAACATATGCTTTACTACTTATTTTTCCTGTAAACATTTCTGCCTTAGCATTACATATACTTTTCATTTCCATTTGATCATAGACTTGCTGAAATTTTCCTTCTAAGTCCATCTGTTCCAGCACTTGCTTCACATACCCTTTTTGTTCTTTTCTGAACTCATCTAGATTCTTGTCTAAAATTTCTTTATAACTGTTATTACTTTGTTCTATCATTCCTGCATGATCCTTTATATCTTTCTGAATACGCTTTATATTTTCTCCAACTTTCGATCGATATTTATTTTCATCGACCTTTTTGACATCTATACTTTTAAATTTCTCTACTAATTCCTGCTCTATTTCATTTTTTATGTCCCTTTTTGTCTGAATTATAGCACTCTTAACATCTTTAATATCTTTATTAAGATTACTCACTTGGTTTTTAACATCACCAATTTCAACATCAACTTTATATTGATAATCATCAATTTTACAAGTTAAATTGTTATTATTGATTTTACATTGATCAATAGATTCAGCTATTTGATCCATTTTTATATTTATATTTTTTATCTCGTTCCTAATAGAATTATTATCTTCTTTTAAAGCATCTAATTTAAGACTATTTTTATAATTCTCCTCTTTCATTTCTTCTTTTAAAGAATCTAATTTAATATTATTTTCTTCTTTTAAAGAATCTAATTTAATATTATTTTCTTCTTTCATTTCTTTCATATTTATATTCATATCTTTCATTTCTTCTTTTAAAGATTTATTATCCTCTTTCATTTCTTTTTTCATTGAACTCATACTTTGCATTATTATTTTAAAATATTGCTCAAAACTAGAATGCTCTACATCTTTTTCAGCTTTCACTACTTCTTTTCCTTCAGTTTTAAAAATTATCTCTTCCTCCTCCTCTATTTCACTATCCATATTTGAAGTATTTTCTAACACTGTTTCTGAATTTACTAATTCCTCTATTTCTTTGCTCTCCACACAACTATTATCTTCTACAACAAAATTTGACATTTCAACTTCTAACTCTTTATCCCAATTATTCATTTTTTTATACTTCTTTAAAATTCTAATTCTAACAATATGCAGTACTTATTATTTATGTTTTAGAATACAATTCCCCATCAACATTCCCATCTCCACTCAACCCACTTCACAATTAATCATATAATAGTATCCTCAAAAACCCTACACTACTTATTATTAAATAATTATATAAATTTCTATAACAAAATTATGTCACATCATTTATTTTTACACCTATGACCCACAGACAATTTGCACATAATATATAATATTAAATATCCATTTAAAATATTTCAAGAATTGATATGGTCACATTATAATATAATTATTTGCCACATTTCTGTAATTTATTGTTTTATTAACTTAAAATCAACATAGTATTTAACTTCAAAGAATCATATTACAGATACCACATGAAAATATAATACTGTACTGATGAAATTTTTATTTTAATTTGATTTAAATTTTATAATCAACATCTAATCAATTATAAATATTATTATAAAATATTAATTATACTTATCACTTTATTCTCCTAACATATATATTATTCCTAAATTTATGTATCTTAATTCTTAATTGAATATCTAAGCCTAAAATGATTAGTTACTAAAATCTTTCTTTTCCATCTATCGGGCCGATAAAATTGTAACTCTAACATATCAATGGCCCATTACGTTGCCGGCGCCAAAATCAACTTTTTCCAACCATCGGGTTGATAACCAATAGCCGACCACGTTGCGCGCCAAAATCAACTTACCCTTTGTACCCTTACTTCTGGATATATATAAAATAGTTTTAAAAATACAACTAGCTCAGTTACATTATTATGCTTCATTAAATTTGCATATCTATCTTTAATATATTTTTATATTATCATATCTTAATTAAATTTATTATCAATCTTTAAAATCAATATAATTCTAGATTATATTAATTAAATAAGTATTTATAAAATTATGAGACTGCGAAGTAAAGTTACAAAGTAATAAGCAGATTTACACTGAGTCAATATCTCCCAAGATACTGTCTCAATGGCATAAGAATACTATCACTACCCTATCACTTTACCACTACATCTATAGCATTCTTATGGCTTTTAAAATGAAATAAATTATCTTTAATAATACTAAAATAATTCCTAACTTTTTAACTTAAAATATAATTAAATAATCTCAGGTTCTTCTAAGCTGTTTTAAAATAATAATAACTCATGTAAATAAGTATGATGTGGGATTTTATATCAAACCTAAATACACCTAACTCATTTTAATAATAATAATAAATAATACTAATCTTAAAGTGTAATTTAATCTCATCTATTTCTATGATATAATCAATCATTAAATAAATAAACAATCCTATGTATATCTTTTATTTCATATGGTATCTTCATTTTTAAAATAGATCAAAATCTTATACTTAATAATCTGTGGCAATAAACAATATTGTATTCTTATAATGTGCATTATAATCATCTTATGACCATTGTAATATTTATGTTCATGTCAATCAATTCTTATAAAATAATGTTAAGCAAATATTGTATTCATTTTTAAAATAACAATAACAAATTCAATTTTGTGCAAATATTATGTTTATTTCAAATCATCTGATGTCAAAATGCTGTGGTGAAAAATAATGAAACTCGACACACTTTTAAAACAAATTAACAAATTTATTTACAATAACTTCAAATAAAATTTATTTACACTATTTACAGTTTATAACTTATGACAATAAATAAAATAAAAATAAGAAAATACAAATATAAGAGGCTTACACTGTTATTAACTTATGTACTTAATAAGCAATTACACATTCCTTCAAATGCTATATTAATATTATTACAGTGTGTTTTTCTTAAAACTTAGATTTGAAAAATAAATAGTAGTAATCTTTAATTATTACAAATAATAATACATGTCAAGACTATTTATGTAGCATGTGTACATAATGTAGCTTTACCTATTAAATAACTACATTAATTAAATATCATTTATAATATATTATAATGTATTCACTTTATTATTAGCATTGCTTAATATCTGTATATAAAATCAATATCTCTTTATAATGTAAAACAAATGATTGGCTATAATTATATTCCACCTAATGTAATTCCTGTTATATGTTTTATAAAATATGCATTCTATATTTGTATTATTCAAACATTAATATTTAAATCATTTATCAATTTTAAATTCATAAAACATTACATTAGATAAATTTTATGATTCCTTTCTGTGTAAAATCATTATTTTACCCTATGTGCTTTACTAACCTTTCTAATAAATTTCTATCTATAAAACATATTCTAAACTTATTTAAAACATTTTCCGGAAAAACAAATATCAACTTCAAATAAAATATTCATTATCCAAATTACTCATATTATCTTGTCTATACTTAGTAAACTTTTCAATCTAAATATAGGCTTCTACTCATAACGTAACTTAACTTATTCAATAAACAAAATATACAAAAATATAGACTTTTAAAATCCTTTTCTGACTTGCAAAAATAAAATAATCATTAAGATAAATAATAAACATCATTTTAATACTAAGCATAAATAAAAATATCAAAATTATTTACGAAAGAATCATATAATTATTCTAAGCTTTTACATAATGTTGTATCATGTTTATATTATAAATTAAAAATTATGCATATTTTAATAAAGTTTGTTGTCAATATAATGTATGTGTTTTCATAATATATTTATCCATTCATTCTACAACAACATAATATTCAGTTGATCTAAAGAAAAACATATTAAATTCATTAAAAATCATTATACAATATTTTTTACCATAATAATAATAATGTCCATTCTGCTATCCAGTATTCTTCGGAATTTGCAGCTTCATAAAATAAAAATCATTCACATTTTCACTCATAAACATTCATTAGAATATTCCGTGTTATATTAATTATAAAATAAGTTTATGTAATTAATTATTATATTATTTTTAAGTTACTATTTAATAAATGTACCTAACCTACTTTTTAATAGTTTAATAATACTTTAAATTTTATGTTAAATAAATAAAATAAAATTTATATTACATAGTCCATCGTCGATTTTTGTCCTACCATAAAAGTTCTAACAAATATCCTCCGTATAAAGTCATTAAAACACTATTTCCTGTTCCGTTGTATCACGTGTTTCTTGAAAGTTTATAATAAAATGATAACGTTCTTTTTTTTAAAATAAAAATAAGTTCCACAAGAAAACAAAATAAAATTCAAATAGTTTATAAGTTCTTTGGATCCAATTCTTCATCAATTATTATTTGAAAGTTATTATTTCAACTTAGTTTATAATTGATAAAAATGTCATTTAATTATTTTTCAATTAACTTGGTTTGGCTTGGCTTATTTACGTCCATGTATTATCTATGCATTTATAAATAACATATTCCGGTAAGAATTAATTTTCCATCTATAACGGCCAGCGTTTAGATAACTTTAATAAAACAATTTTATTATATTACGATTTTTTAAAATACTTATACTTATAATATATTTGCCTTTTCAAATTATCAATCTCTAGTCTTTTAAGCATAAAGACTTAACGAGGCAAGTATTTATTTAAAATTACTACTGCATCTTATATCTTTCTTTAAGATACATATTTTACTTCTATAATTTGTCAAAATACTTTCTTTTACAGAAATATTTATATTTTTTTAAAATATCTATTAGTAATAGACAATAGTAATTTAACTTTTGAAAACTATTTTTAGTCCAAAATACTACTTTTCTCCATCTTGTAGTTTTATGTACTAATCCAGCGTCTGTTACTTCTATAGCATAAAGTTTCTGATAAATTTCTCCGATACGTGATGTTTCCATTGATTATTTGTACGTAAATTGAGTTTCGATATTGAGAAGATGAATAGGGAATATTAAGTTCCTACTGCATATTCATTACTTTAAAAATATTATAAATTATTCAATAACACTCTTATGATTTTACAACTGATTTTTAAGAGCGTTTATAAATTTACTCAGCTATTTTTTAATAGCACAAACGACTTAGAAGTTTTATTGTAGAGAGCCCCCCTCAACAATTGAATCCAGCTTATATACTGCCAGAAACTCCTTATCTGATTGGTAGGTTTAAACAATCAAAATTTCTTATTTACATATTTACCAACACAATATTAAAAATAAATAATGACTTATTTAATATTTAATATTTTATCAAATTCTTTCAAAACAATATTTATCGTTTATTTAAATCTATTAAACATTCTTTTGAAATATTATTTCTCACTTAATTTAAATCTTAACTTTTATAAGATCATTTAAAATAAATTAGATCTTTTTAAATACGTTACATTTTTAAGACAATATTTTATAAAATCAAATTTAATACTTTACATTAATATCTTTGTTTTTATCTCGTGATAACTCACGTATTATTTATAAATTTTACAACATGATTTTTTAAAATAATTATGCAACTTTATTAGACAACTTCCACGCATGTGTGTATAACATCTGTTCTTTATAATACAAGAACGCTTGCTGTCGTCTAAAAATAAACTTAACAATTGCTTTTTAAAATAAATATTTATTTTTAAAAATAAATAAGATATTATAATAGATTTTAAAATAATTATTTGATATGATTAAAATCAAATATTAATCTCAATTTAAGTACTTATAATTTAAAATATTTTTATTCACTTTTAACATATATTTCAAATTAAATAAATATCTTTGTCTAATTTTAACTTAATCTTTTAAATACTTTAGCTTTAAACATTTGTTATTAAATTTATTAATGCAGTATTACATCATAATCATCATCATTTTAAATATTTTCTCAATACCAACA